>LPNX010607283.1:0-46731 GCA_001517045.1 Pseudotsuga menziesii | reverse complement strand
ACAGACACTATCATGCTAGAACATTTATTACAATTCCCCCATGGGGTATGAACATGTGATATGATACAAAAAGCACTTCCCAGAAGTACTTCCAAAGGTCGTTTTGAAGTCCGAACAAGTTAACCCTTTCCGGTTCACCAGGCTCTCTTGATAAAAACCAGTAAGTACAACTTAGGTGGTAACAAGCAATAAGTTCTTCTCTTCTTCACTGAGATATGCTTCTGGTGATGATGGCCGAACTGGGTCGGCTCTACAATCTTTAGGTATTTTTGCCCCAGGTCTAGAGGAACTTGGGGGGTCGGTATTCAAGGATTGCATAGCGATAAAAACTTGGGCTCCCCCTGGTTGCTCTAATGGTTGGGAGGCAGCTATTTGTGTGAGCTGACTTCCTGCTTGTGATGGATGCGGTAGAATTTGTAGCGGTTTTTTGACGATCCTCAGCTTTGGCACTACTTTTGACTTTTCCCGAGTCTTCTTCATCTTCTTAGGTGGGAAAACCGGTTCAAGGTGTCCTTACTAGAGTGCTCACTATGGCTGGAATATTTTACTGAGTAAGGTCTTTGGCTTCAAAGGATGGCTCGGTCTGTGCAACGGGCTTGGATCTTTGTATTGCTGGTTCGTTAAAGGAATGTAGAAGTTTATGGCAGAGGACAAGGATGGCTTATAGGTGACGAGTCTTTAAGCTGACTAGACAGAGTGAAGGACCCTTTGGCGGATCACATGGGCTCATCCTTTACATGCTTAAGCTCCATTATGCATTTTTCAAGGTAGTTAAAGGACTCTACTAGATGGGACCAAAACGTCTGCCACCTTTTTCCTCGGTCCTGCTGCTTTAATGCTACTAAATGTGTAGTGGTGTTGGCTCTTTTTCAAGTTTCCCATTCCCTTACCGGTTGTCAGTGCCTGCTAGTTGTTTGCTACTTTTGGCCAGCTGTCTTGTGACAAATATCTCCCTGTTGTCTGGATTTTGTTTTTTTGTTTTTTTGCGCATCACGGCTTTATGGGGCCATGCCGCAGTCGTCGCGATAGGGTTTTAATCAACTACCATTGATCATGCACAATACCAGTTTTCCATCTAGCTTATGTAGTTTTACTGCGCTTGCTTCAGTAATATGCGCAACTATGTATGGACCTAACCAACGGGTTTTGAGCTTACCTGGATGCTTGAGAGACTTACTATCATACATCAGAACAATTCCACCAACCTTGAACTGCTTTGTTGTGATGAAGCGGTCATTTCAGGCTTTTTGTTGCTGCTTTTCCACATTTTGATGGAATCCTACAATAAAACAGTCTTCTTCCATCTAAAACAGCTACGCCAGTCTCTCTTCTACAGCGCCGGTATTTGTCATCTCCATTACCACAACAATTCGTAGGCTCGGGACAATATATTCCATGGGAACGACTGCTTCTTTTCCATAGACTAAACAAAAAGGGGTGTATCCAATTTTCCATTTGCATGTTGTTCTATAGGCCCATAATACTGTTGAGAATTTATGGTCCCAGTCATCTCTGCACACATTGCATACTTTGGTCAGTGCATTTTCGAGTACCTTGTTGAATGCCTCGACAGTTCCATTTTCTTGAGGATGTGTTGAGGCCTAGAAAATTGTAGGTAACAACAGTTACAGATTCTCACCAGCAAACATTCCCAACTAGCCCGTTACTATTTGGTATGGGGAATCCGTCCGGTTTATGGTCCGGCTACCGTAGCTCAAGTAACAAAAATAAAAGGTTTTACCGATTACAGCCTGATCCACCATGTATGTTTTTATTTTTTTGTATTTAAGTATGAGATGCAAGTGCCTATATAAAACATGCAGATTGATAGAGAATATGAGGAGCAATCATAATGTGATGCGCAGGTTCTTACCTCTCGTCTTAACTCTCTCGCATCTAATCACACATAGCAAGAAACTAAAAATAACTACCTAACCTATCCCTAGGGAGCACAATTATCATTTATGAATGAGTAATGTATTTTGCACATGCATTAAGAAAAATCACAGATAGTTGTTACTTATTTCAAAACATACGAACATTTATAGATATATGAACAGCAAGATAGCTCATTGTTTATGAAAAGCATTCATTACCCACAGTGGAAATTTCATAGAATAAACTAGAGCGCATTCATAACAAGAACATAGGTTCAAATAGTTAGAACGATCTCACAGTTAATGGATAACAGCTGAAAACGAAATAGTTCACATTCAACAAATCCATAGCACAGCATTTGAAACCTTCCATGAAGCTTTCTCCAACATGAAACTTGTAATTTCTTTATGCAAAAGGAAATAGTTCTTCTTACATCATACTCTCATAAATCTATCTGGGAAAAAGTCCTTGACTCTATCTAACTCTCCTATACATATACTACAAGCAAAACTCTTGGGCTGCCCCTCGGTGACCTTTGGGATCCCCCAAACTGTTCAGTCCCATGATTTTGACTTTTAGAGAGTGCTCATGATTTAAACAATACGTTACATTTCAGATTAAGATTTTAAGAGCACTTTATAAAAAGTGACCAGCTTGGTAATTGATTAACTTTTCCCAAGCCCGGGCCTCTGCTGCTATCGATCTGTTTGAGATCTTAGACCCTTACTTTCTTCTCCTCTTTCTTCATCTCTACTTTTTCATTTTCTTTCTCTTCCTTCCTTTCTGCCTCCTTTCTTCTACTTTGTATTCTAGACATATCTTCTCTACAGCAGCAATTACCCTATCATGAATAACCAATTCTCAGATCACTTAGCGTTTGAAAAAGTAATGTAAACTGTATTAAAACATACATCTTGTAAAGTGAACTATCAAAAAATATTAATGCATGAAGAGAAAAAATGATAATGCAATGAAAATCCTACCCTTTTGTATCTTGAACTCTGCTAAATCCACTGTCCAAACTAAAATCGCAAGCTCAAAAAACAAACTCTTTACTCAATCCAGGCCGCCTATGGACCAATTTGACATCCTCCGGTGAAAGCATGAGAGCTGACAAAAGTAACTGCCATCAAAAAATAGGGTAAAAACACACGAGAAAGGTAGGAAAACCCTCACCAACGGGAAAAATTGTAAGCAGTCGAACGGTTAGTGCACTAAGGATCCGCAATGGTGGAAGACATAAGGACTACGGCTTCCGTGACAAAAGGAAATCATCGGTGATTGGAAGAACGAGGAACTAGTAGAAATGCATCGGTAGATAAATCAACTAAAAATTGAAAAGATAGTGCGAACAATCGCTGCAACAGTGGATGCCAAACTCACTACAAATGCCACAAATCATGAAACCATCGGAGATCAGAACAACTAAAGATCATGCATCGGCAAAGCAAAAGGCTAGTCCTTCGATCAAATGTTAAAAACAGTTCTGAATAGCAAAAAGAAAACAAATCATTTTAAAAACAAAAGCTCGTGGAATCGACAAAGGTATGGGATTTCATCGGGGTGCTTGCAATCTACCATCCGAAATGGCGGCAACGCAAAGGACTAATGCTCCGATCTTGAGAAAACAGAAAATGTCGGTAGTCAAATTTTTTGAAAAAATAAACAAAGGAGATAAAAACCATCGGTGAAAAACATGACTATCCATCGGGACATTCATAATTTACCTTTTGCAATGGCGGTTGCGTAAAGAACTACTACCCTGATTCATTGTTCAAATGACCTCTAAAAGCGATAAAGGAAATCAATCCATAAGTCAAAAACTTCAAACTTCACAGTCAAAAGCATCTGTAGACAAAAAATAATCATTCATCCTCTGAAAGTGGTAAACAATTGAACTCAATTCAATCTTAGGAAAATCCAAAATTGTAGCAAAGGAACAACTGAGTTCAGGAAACCAATAAAACCAGGCAAGATAAAATCAACAAGGAGGGTCCAAAATTTTAAAAATTTGGGAAAAAAGTTACAACTACAACAATTGGAGACTATCTGGTGAACCCAGATCTCTGGAAAAATTCTTCTTTGACCAACAGACTGTTTTGATAATAAGTAATAGCATGCTGAATTCCTCTAGATGTTTGGATTTCCCAAATGACAAATGTATGTACTTTAATCATTGATATTAGTCCAATTTAGGGATCATGGGAACCAAGATTTAAAATTACAGATAGCTATTTTGAGGCCAGGAATATGAGTTTCATTTTTTATCTATGTCTTTGGGTAGTTTCCAGCTTGGACACCACAGGATTGTAACATATGGTAAACAGAAATATTCATTTGTTCCTCATTCCCATGCCATTATGCACCTTTTTGTCCTTTTTGAGTCCTCCTGCATGCCTTTCTTTCTGAATTTTTATTCAGGATCCTCTATCCATAGTGTCCTTTTGTGTGAGAGATGTATTTAATTTTCATCTCACAGATGGATAAGAACTTTGGCAATTTTGTACTCATATGATTTAGTACTTTGTTTTGATACATATTTCTTTCTCAAGATATTCTTGACTCTTATTTGCCTTTTGGCTTTCAATTCTTGGAATGGGATTATTTATATAATATACTGTTTACCTTGCTTCCTTTCCATGGGTCCTTTGTTGTCACCCCCTAAGACATTTTTTAAATGTGAGATGGATGGAGCCTCGAAATAGTATTCCAGACCTTTTGATCCCGAGTTATTTTACAAGGATTAAGTAGGTCTTCAATGTGTTCATAGCCATTTAGGAAAACTGCTAAACTAGAAGAAATTATTTTAGATAAAACAAAAGTACACAGTCTTATAGTCAAGGATTTTAGTTAATCTAGAATTCTGATGCTCTCCATGCAACCAAAAGTTTGCTTCTTTTATTTAAATCCATCAAAATCTAAAAAACAACATAAATAAGGTAAATAAAAAATAAACAACTAAATCAGTTTATTTATGTAGAAAACAAAAACAAAAATCAAGAAAAATAAGGTTTGGGAACTAAACCATTAATTGGTAATTTCTCTTCCCACCCCTGTAAATATTGCAATTTGTAGGTTGAGGGGCCAAGTTTTGTTGCAATCTAAAAAGGGCCTACCCATAACTGTTGAAACTTCGTGTGTTTCCCCTTTTCATCATGCGGGTGATCCCACTTAAGAACCAAGTGTCCCACTTCAAATTCCTTTATTCCAGCTTTATGTTTATCAAACCACTGTTTCACTACTTCCTGTTGATGCTTAAAATGTTCTTTGGCCCTGGATCTAGACTCTTCTGCCTTCAAAAGATTATAGATTCTAATTTGCAGGATTTCATTATTTGTGCCTCTAGACCCTTGGGCTATTATGGAAGATGGTAGCATAATGTTAGGAGGAAGGATAGCTTCTTTTCCATAAACAAGGGTATATGGTGACACACCTAAGGAATTCTTGCATGTGGCCCTATTATCCCAAAGAGCATTCGGTAATGATAAATGGCAACTTCTTTGGTTTTCTATCATAGTCTTTTTTTAAGATCCTAATCAGATTCTTGTTTGTAGATTATGCCAAACCATTCCTTGTGGGTAGTAGTTTGCAGAACAGTGCAACTTAATTCCTCTTTCATGAGAAAAATCAGTTAATATAATAGAAGAAAAATAAGTAGCATTATCAAAAACCAAGGAAATTGGAACCCCAAACCTGGTCATAATATGATCTTGCAAGAAATCCATGACCGCATCTTCATTCACTTTACGTAACAGAATTTCCTCGACCCATCTAGTGAAGTAGTCAGTTGTCGTCAAAATATATTTGTGTTGCAAGGAAGAATTTGGTTTTATCTTGCCAATGATATCAATCCCCCATTGCAAATGGTTCTGTTATCATCACAGGATTCAATGGTCCTGCTGCTTTGGCTTGTCTTCCTCCACACCTCTGGCAGATATCACACTTTTTGACATGGGTGTGCACATCCTTAAACAGTTTGGGCCAATAGTATCTGGCTTTGACAATCTTATGGGCTGTCGTATCTCCAAAAAAATGACCTCTAGCGGGTCCATCATGTAACTCTATAATGACCTTTTTTGCATCTTCTTTCTCTAAGCATTTGAGAACGACTCCATCATAATTGTTCCTGAATAAAATTCCATCAATGATCAGATATGCAGCTAATTTAAGGTGCAACACTCTTCGTTGTTTGGCATTCCAATGTTTTGGCAGCAATCCTTCCTAAAGGTAATGAACAAGGTCTCGATACCAGGAATCTGGAGCTGTGAAAAGAGGACATACATCCATCATATGTAATTCCGCTTCATTTTCCCAATCATTTTCTTCATTGTTTTTAACTTCAGCCATTAGTTTGCACAGTCCTTTCCCTTTAACTATGGATTCTGGTTTGAATTCGAGGTCATATTCTTGTAAATCTGTTACCCAGTTGCCTCTTCTTTCACCTAATTCATTTTGTACGAAAAGAGACCTTACAGCTGGGTGTGGAACTATTACCTTCGTCTGGTTCTTAAGTATGTATGGCCTAAATTGTTTTGCCAATTTGAAGACTGCATAAGCTTGTTTATAAACAGCTAGGTAATTCAATTCAGATACCTATAGACCAGTGCTCATAAATGATATGGGTTACTCATCTCCCCCATCTTCCTTCTGAGTAAGCACCGATGCCAATGAATTGTCAGATGCGAAAGTGTACAAAATAAAATCTTTTTCAAAGTTTGGACTTTTGAGAGATGGTGCGTGAGCAATAAATTTCTTTATTTTACTAAATACATTCTTCTCTACATTAGTCCACTTGAATTGTACACTTTGTTTCACCATTTACTGCAAAGGTTTAACAATTTGAGCGAAATCAGGTACAAACCGTCACACAAAATTTATTGTCCCCATGAATGATTGAATACCTTTTTTGTTATGGGGTAAAGGGATCTGTTCTATGGCTTTAATCCTTTCTGGGTCTATGGAGATCCCCTTTTTAGAAACCACGTGACCCAGTAGCTTTCCTTCTATAACCGCAAACACACATTTCCTTGGATTCATTGAGATGCCATATTTTTTACAACGCTCGAAATTTTTTTTAGATGGAATGTGTGTTCTTATTTCTTCTTTGAAAATACCGTGACATCGTCAAGATATACTACAATGCTATGACCAATTAGACCGCAACAAGATATATCCATAGCCCTCTGGAAAGTAGCTCCAGCATTGATGAGTCCAAAGGGCATCCTTTTGTAAACAAAAGTTCCCCATTTTGTTTTGAATGTAGTTTTTAGTCTATCTTCTTCAACTACTAACACTTGATTATAGCCAAAGAATCCATCTAATAATGAAAATAACTTAGAACCCGAAACCATCTGCAATATTTGCTCCATGGGTGGGACTGGATAATTGTCTTTATCCAAAGCACGATTTAGGTTTCTGAAATCCACACATAGCCTGATCTCTCCAGATTTCTTCCTTACTGGTACCAAATTTGAAACCCATTTCCAGTGTCTGACTTTGAATATAATTTTGGCATCCAATAATTTTTTCACTTCATTCTGAATGAAAGGCTCCAGTTTTGGATGCATCTTCCTCAAAGGTTGCTAATAAGGGTTGACTCTAGATCTAATAGGAATGACATGTTGTATAATATTGGTGTCATATGTTTTAAGCTCTTCATATGTCCAGGAAAATACATCTTTGTACTGTTTGAACAAACTAATGCACTTATTTCTTTCACCCGAGGAACAACACTTTACTAAATTTACATATTTGGGTTTAACTTCAGTTCCCAAATTTATCAACTCGAATTGCAAAGACGAGCTATGATTCTTGACATTTGCAGGTCTTCCGAATTTGTTGTCTAAATCAAACATCCGCTCTAAGGTCCTGATCCATTTAGGAATGAAGTTATAGAATTTTAACTCAGCTTGGTGTTCTTTGTCATCGATAATTTCCCCTTTGAAATTTTCATCATTCATCAAACATTCCAAGATTTGTTCATCATCATCAAAAACTCGTAGAATAGTAATCATGTCTGGAACCGAAGGCCTGAAAATTAGTTGAATAGAACACATGTTATTTGAAGGTACAAGCCTTACAGCTGAGGTAGATAACAAGTCAGCTATTGCATTCTTAAGTCTAGGAATGGATACAATATTAAATGTAAAAAAAATTGTTGGCAAATCCCACACTTCATTCTGACAAGATTTTAAATGAGGTGAGATGCAATGTATCTATTTTCGAATTTGCTTTACAATTATTTCATAATTCCCATACACTTTCAGATTTTCTACTCTTAATTCAATTTCTTTTCTTAGTCCTTGAACTAATGCTTCATATTCGGCTGTGTTATTGGTACATTCAAACTCTAATATACATGAAAGAAAATGTTTATTTTTCTTTGGATCAATCAAGACATATCTAGCTCCTAATCCTTCCAAATTTTTAGATCCATCACAAAAAAGTGTCCAAAAACTATCTACTTCTATTGTACTTGAATAAAAAACTACATCTGAAACTAAGTCTACTATTTTACAATTAAATTCATCAGCCCATGAAAATCGAAGGAGATCGGGCTGTGTGTCTGGTGTATCGCTGGTCTCTTCTGCTTGGTAATTTCCCGGTTGAAGCTCAATAAAGTAATTTCCCAAAACAGAATTCACTGGTTCATTCTTACCCTCCAACTGAGTAACATTATGCTTCATATGGGGCTCTTTTAATACTTTTATTTGATTGGGACTTCCCTTATAAGGAAACCACAGATGTGACCAATCTTATGCAAAATATCCATTTAGCTTTGCTGACCAATCCTGACTCAAAACAAGTCCATAAGCCTCAGGTATGTCTTCTACTACAATATCGATGAACTGGCATACCTTTTCATTTGAATATAGTCGAATCAAAACATCCTTCATTTCCCCAATTACCTTCAGAGCTGTTCTGTCTAACTGAATGACCTACCAAGTAGATAGTTTAGGTTTTCCATTTATCTTCTTACAGACTGAAAGTGGAATAACATTGACTGATGCCCCTGAGTCTACTAAACAGTTGTGCATGTTCTGGTTGAAAATTTCAAAAGTTAGTAGAAAAGGTGGGGTTTTGCATTTACACTTACCTCCCACACTTGCTTCGCCAATTTATTCTTCTTCAGGTTGATTGTCAGTGGGAATATTTTTCTCTAGTACTTCAAGTGCCTTTAACAATTTTTCTTTCTACTGAGGCATATTACACATTTCAAACAATGAGATATTTTCCTTATCCCTTTTAATATCTTAAACAATATTATATTCCATCTTATGTTCATCGAGATTCTTCTTTAGATTATAAATTTTTTCTTCAACGGGCTTAGCAGGCATGTTAATTTTCTTCGGATTTTGACTCGTAATGGTGAATTCAGGTATTTTATCAGCCATGGTGCTCTTCTGAATCTTCTTTACATTCTTTTGAAGTCTCTTGATTTTTGGGAGTACTGATTTGTCCTCTTTTATCAAACCTTGACTTCTTGTTGTCACGTTTGTTTTTGATATCTCCTCCTATTTCAGATATCTTTCTTCCTCGGTATCAAACATCAAGACACAATCCCATAAAACCAGAGCATCATCCTCTTGTTTTTCTATGTATTTATTACCCTTTTCCTCCTCATCATCAACTTTTGTTAGTTTGGAGTCCAACAGAAGATTCATTACTAATCTCATTGAATTGATCCATTGAGGACAATTTTTCTCAGAATGAGGTTGCTAATGAAAGGTGCAAAACTTATCCATCCCTACCTCCGTTAAATTCATTGATGCAGGACTATGTGGAGGAGGCTTAGATTTATTGTTATCCTCTCTCCTTTTATAGTAAGGATTATAAGATTTCTGAGATTCTTTCTCCTTTTCCAAATCTATTATTCTATTAGATAGTTTCTGCATCATTTTCAACATTCCTTCAAAGTCATGTGACTACTCCTCCTTAGGCTTAGACAGTAATAAGGCTTTCTTACCAAAAGTTTTTTCTCCCAACTGCTCAGGATAATCTTCTCTACTCTCTTTTTCAGCTTCTACTCTCTCGGCTTCTTCATAAGTTTCTAGCAACGTAGGTTTGACTTGCGTCTTGGAAAACATGGCCAAGTCAAGCCCTAAAGCTGAAGTATAGTATTCGATCAAAACCTTATTAGACAGTTTATCAATTGCAGAAAAATTCTTAAGATAAGCAGCAAACCTTTGGGTGAAACTATGCACTTTTTCTTTTCTTTCTTTCTTTAAAGCACACAACCCTTTCATTAGAGTGGCATGAGTTTTCTGGGCTGCATATTTACTTTTGAATGTCCTTTCAAATGTGTCCCAGTATGGGATTGAGTTAGCAAGCAGAGAAAAATACCATGAGGCTGCTCCTCCTTTCAGGGTATGTGGAAACAATTTGCAGACTACATCTTCATGTTCTCCAGCCCTTAGCTCTTCTATAGCCAAGTAAAAGCTTTGAAAATGATCATCTACCAAAATATTTTCACTTGGGTCAAACTTGGGCAGCATTTTCTCAAACGCCTGAGGTAAGTCATGCAAAGGGTGTGCCAGGTTTAAAGGTGACCCAACCCTCCAAGCAGGTGGTGGATTCAGTGGGTTGGGTGGCTGATTTGCATTCATGTTTTCCATGAGTCTGGGTGGATAATGAGGTGGTCAGTGAACATGGGTATGAACAGGCGAACAGTAAGGTGTATTTGGGCCCACTTGATTCGAAGGCTGAAAAACTTCCTGTAAGTCTGTTTCTACCAGTTCTTCAAAATATCCAACCAACACTGCGTCTTCCAATATAGGGCAGTCTTTCTTCTTATATTTTCTTCTGGGTAAGATAGGAATAATTGGTAATCCTCCAATCTTCTTCACATACTCCTTAGTGTATCTTATTAGATCATTAACTACTTCGTTATTGAAAGAATACATATTCTCTTTACCCTTCTCTTCAGGAATTGGATTGGGAAACAAACTGCTTTCAAAACTATCACCGGTGGAATAATCTTAAGGAAATAAGTTTCCTCAGCCAGCCATGCACTGGCGGCCCTCCTTCTAGCACCAAAAACGGTTAAGGCCTGGAAAATCATAGGTAACAACAGTTAGGGATTCTCCCCAGTAAACGTTCCCAACTAGCCCGTTACTTTTTGGTATGGGGAATCCGTCCGGTTTATGGTCCGACTACCGTAGGTCAACTAAAAAAAACGTTTTACTGGTTACGGCCTGATCCACCATGTATGTTTTTAGTTTTTTGTATTTAAGTATGAGATGCAAGTGCCTATCCAAAAAATTCAAATTGATAGAGAATACGAGGAGCAGTCACAATGTGATGCGTAGGTTCTTACCTCTAGTATTAACTCTCTCGCATATAAATCACACACAGCAAGAAACTAAAACTAACTACCTAACCTATCCCTAGGGAGCACGATGATCATTTATCAATGAGTAATGTATTTTTTGCATGCATTAAGAAAAATCGCAGATAGCTATTACTTATTTCAAAACACATGAACATTTATAGATATATGAACAACAAGATAGCTCATTGTTTATGAAAAGCATTCATTACCCATAGTGGAAATTTCATAGAATAAACTAGAGCACATTCATAACAAGAACATAGAATCAAAGAGTTAGAATGATCTCACAGTTAATGGATAACAAATGAAAACGAAATAGTTCACATTCAACAAATCCATAGCATAGCATTTGAAACCTTCCACAAATCATTCTCCAACAGGAAACTTGTAATTTATTTATTCAAAAGGAAATAGTTCTACTTACATCATACTCTCACAAATCTATCTGGTAAAAAGTCCTTGATTCTATCTAACTCTCCTATACTTATACTACAAGAAAAAATCTTGGGCTACCCCTCGGTGACCTTTGGGTTCCCCCAAACCGTTCAGTCCCATGATTTTGTCTTTTAGTGAGTGCTCATGATTTAAACAATACGTTACATTTTAGATTAAGATATTAAGATCACTTTATAAAAAGGGACCAGCTTGGTAACTGATTAACTTTTCCCAAGCCTGGGCCTCTGCTGCTATCGATCTGTTTGAGATCTTAGACCCTTACTTTCTTCTCCTCTTTCTTCATCTTTGCTTCTTCATTTTCTTTCTCTTCCTTCCTTGCTGCCTCCTTTCTTCTGCTTTGTCTTCTAGACATATATTCTCTACAGAAGCAATTACCCTATCATGAATAACCAGTTCTTAGATCACTTAGCGTTTGAAAAAGTAATGCAAATTGTAGTAAAACATACATATTTTAAAGTGAACTATCAAAAAATATTAATGCATGAAGAGAAAAAATGATAATGCAATGAAAATCCTGCCCTTTCGTATCTTGAACTCTGCTAAATCCACTATCCAAACTAAAATCACAAGCCCAAAAAACAAACTCTTTACTCAATCCATGCCGCCTCTGGACCAATTCGATATCTTCCGATGAAAGCATGAGAGATAACAAAAGTAACCACCATCGAAAAATAGGGTAA
This sequence comes from Pseudotsuga menziesii, assembly GCA_001517045.1. Lineage (NCBI taxonomy): Eukaryota > Viridiplantae > Streptophyta > Pinopsida > Pinales > Pinaceae > Pseudotsuga > Pseudotsuga menziesii. Next base: position 34,386 of record LPNX010607283.1, on the reverse strand, counting down.
AAGCACACGAGAAAGGCGGGAAAACCCTCACCGACGAGAAAAATACTAAGTAATCGGATGGTTAGTGCACTAAGTAGCCAAAATGGTAGAAGACATAAGGACTATGACTTCTATGATGAAAGGACATCATCAGCGATCAAAAGAATGAGGAACTAGCTATAAATGCATCGGCAGATAAATCAACCGAAAATTGAAAAGATAGTGCGAACGATTGCCGCAACGACAGATGCCAAATTGACTACAGACCCCACAAATCACGAAGCCGTCGGCGATCGGAACAAATAAATATCATGCATCGGCAAAGCAAAAGGATATTCCTTTGATCAAATTTCAAAAACAGTTCCGAATAGCGAAAAGAAAACAAATCATTAAAAAAAAACTCATAGAATCAGAAAAGATATGGGCTTCCGTCGGGGTGCTTGCAATCTACCATCCGAAATGGCGGCAACACAAAGGACTAATTCTCCGATCGTGAGAAAACAAAAAACACCTATAGTCAAAAGTTTTGAAAAAATAAACAAAGGAGATAAAAACCATCGGCGAAAAACATGACTGTCCACCAGGACATTCGTAATTTACCTTCCTCAATGGCGGATGCGTAAATAACTACTGCCCCGATTCACTATTCAAACAACCTCCGAAAGCGATAAAGGAAATCAATCCATAAGTCAAAAATTCAAACTTCATAGTCAAAAGCATATGTAGACAAAAAATAATCATTCATCCTCCGAAAGTGGTAAACAATTGAACTCAATTCAATCTTAGGAAAATCCAAAATTGTAGCAAAGGAACAACCGAGTTCAAGAAACCAATAAAACCAGGCAAGATAAAATCAACAAGGAGGGTCCAAAATTTTAAAAATTTGGGAAAAAAGTTGCAGCTGCAACAGGATGTTAGGGTGTTGTTTTCTTGTGTGGGATTTGGAATTCTGCAGTCAGTTCAACAATTAGCTTATTTACAAAATGTGTACCTTGGTCGTTGATTAGAATTTTGGGACAACCAAATCTTGTGATGATGTTCTCAAAGAGGAAGTGGGACAAAGTTGCAGTAGTACAATCCTTTACAGGTTCTACCTCTACCCATCTGGCCAAGTAATCAGTAGTAGTGATGATATAATGCGCACTAGTCCATTTTCCCGATGGACTGATAGGGCCAACAAAATCCACTACCCATTTATCAAAGGCCTGCAGTGTAATTTGTGGTGCAAGTGGCATTTCATCCTGTTGCGATGGTTTCCCCATTATTTGACACTTATCGCAATTGCGACAGTATTTCCTTGTATCCATATGTACCATTGGCCACAAAATTCCGGCTTGTAAAATCTTGCGCACTGTTGCTTTCCTCAAATAGTGTCCTCCTGAGACACCTGCATGTGCTTTCACCATTACCCATTGTATTTCATGATAAAAGACACATCTTCATAGTATTTCATCCGGATCCAACTTATATAGTTGTCCCACGATTAGCATGTAGTATGAGGCCTTGACAACTAGCTGTTTATTTTTCCATGTTGAATAATCTTCACGTGCATACCCTGTATTAAGTAAGTTTATAATCACATCGAATTATTTATCAACAACTTCTATAGCAAATAGCTGCACATCCAGTAAATTCTCCTCTGGGATGGTAGGTTCCTCCCCACTTTCAATTCGCGATAAGTGGTCAAGCCTAACATTTAGTCATCCTGGCTTCACAATAACTTCAAAGTCAAATTCTTGAAATAGGAGGAACCACAAGCATATTCCCCCCCCCCTCCCAACACTGGCTTATTGACCAGGTACTTTAGCGCAGAATGGTTAGTGAACATTTTAAAGTGTACACGCAATAGATAATGTCTGATTTTTTGTAGCGTATAGACCATTGCAAGCCTGATTTCCATTCATATTGAAGTCATTGATGCTCCTTTGGATTACAACCTTCTCCTAGGTCACAACTAATTCTATGATATGCAAGTTGTAGCATCGTCTGTCTTTTGGATTGTCCAGTTCCCATTCCAAGGAAGGATTGTTACGATAGATCAGATAGATTTCATAACACCTAATTCTATTATGAATGATGTGAACACTGTTCCACTTATGACTACCCCGCATTATCAAAATATTGGAGTAGGCCTTCTTAAAGACTCTTCACTCATCGGAGTCTTCCTGTTGTCAACTCCTCTTCCTACTTCGCAGACCGCATCCATAAATATGATTTTTACCTCTATCATAGACAAAGTAAAATCTATTGTTGAATCAACATCACTTAGTCCTTTTGAGAAAGTATACAATTCCATTAAAACAACCAGTGGCCCCACCATCAATGATCATCTGTTGGTGGCCTTTGATCCATATCACCTACCATATTGGTTAGACATCCTCCCCCCCATCTCTTGGTTATCTTTTGCATACATTTCCCTCTAATGACACCATCATGGAAGTTATGTCCCTAGAGGATATGCCTTGGAAATATCATCACCATAGATATTATTTCCTTCCCCTTGCCATGTGGTAGAAGATAAATTAATGACCATAGTTTCATTTTATATAGTCACAGACCCTCAGTCCCTGGCCCTCGTTCATGGTGTCAAATATGAGGGTAATTTATGAACTATTGCCAAAAACATTCCGGTGGATATATTAGTAATACCTGGTGTTTTAGAGATTATTCAATTTATCTAGAATTATTCACCTTCAGAGGTTCGGTCATATACAGCCTTATTCAAGGAATGTAGATATGTCTTTCCTTAGACTTACAAAGAAATTCTAGGGATTTATCCCTCCATTGTTGCCCATGAGATTAAAACCTACCCTGGTGCCAAGCCAGTTCACCAAAAATTATGTCAGGTACATCCGCAAAAAGCACCAGCCATTAAGGAGGAAGTTGAAAAACTTCTTAGGGATGGTTTCATTTACCCCGTTCCCTTGACTGAATGGGTGTCCAATATAGTTCCTGTGAACAAAAAGAAGGGTACTATTAGGTTTTGTATATATTTTAGGGATTTGAATCGAGATTGTCCAAAAGGAAATTTCCCTACCCCCTATATCGATCAAATTATTGATAACTGTGTCGTAAGTGTCATCTTCTCATTCATGGATGCCTTCTACGGCTATAATCAGATCAAAATACTCCCTTCAGATCAACATAAGATAACTTTCATATGCCCATGGGGGACCTTCGGCTATTGCAAACTCCCGTTTGGCTTAAAAAATGTTGGCGCTACATTTCAACGCACCATGTCATATGCTTTTCATGATATCAAACACATTGTGGATCCCTATCTTATCGACCTTCCTGCTCATTCGAAGCAGCGGGATCACCACATGGATCATCTGAGAGCGATTTTTCTTAGATTTTGTCATTTCAACATTCGCTTGAACCCACATAATTTTTTTTTATCTGTAGAAACTGGTCAACTACTTAGTTTCATCATGTCCAAGGATGGTATCCATATTGATCCTTTGAAGATTGAATACATCCTGGCTCTACCCGCTCCAACAAATGTAACAGAACTCCAAAGTTTACAAGGGAAGGAAAATGTTTTATGTAGTTTCTTCTGCAACTATGCAGAAAATACCCATGGTTTCATGCATCTATTAAAAAAGGACACTCCTTTTATTTGGGATGACTTAGTGCAACATGTATTTAACAATATCAAACATGCTCTTATGCATGCACCTGTGCTGCAACCACCTGATTATACAAAGGATTACTCCTTGTATGTGGCTATATTTGTGTCAACCATTGGTATGGTCCTAGTTTAGATTAATGAACATGACCAAGAACATGTGATTTACTACGCTAGTAAGAGTATTCTTGACTCTAAAACCCAGTACTCACATGTGGATAAACTCGCTCTGGCCATGGTTGTTAACACCCTATAAGTTGAACAATTGAGGAAGGATATGATCAAAAAATGATAAAGGCATATATTAAAAGTTGGAAAAAGGATATTATTCATAAGTCTTTATCAAAATGTGCACTTTGATTAATTTCCTGCACAATTGGAGAGTGTAGATTTGTGATCGTGCAAATCTATGGTTGCAAATTGATTTGCTGGGAAAAGTTGCATGAGAAAGAGGTTTTGACGAAGAGAGGAATGGGTTAATAAGGTAACAAGATCGATGGCTAAGAGATAAAGAAAATTAAATCTATGGTCATAAGGTAATCAGTGATGTGAAGATGCACGGTTGAACAAGGAGAAAGTTCGGTGGATTGTGAAGAATGGATTTGATCCAACGGTTCAAATAAAAGATGAAATATTATCAACGGTTATAGTTTAATTTGGAGCTCAAACTTGTGAGATAATTAAAATGGATGAGCGGTAGTGGAATTCAAACCACCTTCCACATGGAATTTTTCAGTGAGTTTCGCTGAGGAAAGTGGTAAAGGAGAAACAACTTGTTGGGGGTCCCAGAATCATTATTCGTTGTATAAAAGGTGAGTTGACCAAGGTAAAGTTACTTTTTTTGCACGCTACCAGTGAAAAGAAGAAGGGATAGTGTGCCATCTTTTCTGAAAGTCAACTTTTACATATCTAACAGTTACCAGGTAAGCCTTAAAACTCCGAGACTTTGTTGAATACTTATTGTCGTTGTTTTATTATGGAGAAGGAGCAGAGTTCAAGGATATTTTGCAAGGTTCAAGATGAGAGAGAAGAAGTGGTTACTGATAGAGAGAGAAATGTGTTTGACCCTATTATGTCAGTATGCAGTGTATCAGTCTCAAAATAATGTTTATGGCAATATAAGTCACAGGGAAATGATATCCTAAATGTCTGCAATTCCTTTCTATATTATTTTGCTGTCGAACAAAACCTATATTTCCCTGAATTTGTCGAGTGGAGTGCAAATAGTTATCCGTCTTCTGAAACAGTTATTATGAGTCACAGAACTTCAAAAATCCTCTGTAGAATCAACATGAAATCTGTTCACAGGTTGTTAAGTCTGCCTGATAGTTTTCCTGTAAACCCTAAATCCTTCACTGAGAAAGTCCTGATTGAATTGTATAAAAATTGAAAACCTGAAGTCAAATGTCAGTTCTTATCTAGTATTTTAAAAGTTGGCTACTCGTTAGAGGGTTTATTTATGCCATACAATGTCAATATTTTCAAATATGAAGTCCAATTGATCATGTCAATTGTTAGTCATGTTTTGGGTCTGGATGATGATAAGCATGTCAACGAAGTCATTTTCGGTTTTTTGCTAAGTATAGGTTCTACTGACCATGAATCTAATTCAAACCATTGTTTCAATATCGATGAGGATTTATCCCAAGTAATCCATACCCAATTGGTTTAATTTCCTAAAGCTAGGTTCTTCAGGTACCAATCATATTTGTTTAACATTTTATTATGTTCTAATATGTCAGAGTTGTAGTTCTTATCTACCATGTTCTCTCCAGACCTTCCAAAATAGATCAATATGTTCGAGTTCGTGAATACGATTATGGATGAAATATACAAAATGATTTTCAATGATGCATTCCTTAGGTTGTTGGAAGACATGAGAAGCATATTGCAATTTTCTTCAGAAGATAAAACAGGAGATTGGTTTGTGTACAAATAATTTACTGTTCTTAGAGTGTATGGGTTCACTGGAGAACCATACAGGTTACCTGCTTTCTTGACGCCAAGAATATTTGCATTAGAGTTCATGAGACAAAAGTTGTATGCAGAAGAGGAACATTTTGGAGCATTTAAAAAATCTTCTGATGTTAAATTCCCTCTCAAAGTCGGTCCTTTCATTTTTAAGAATAAGAGCGCTCTGTTAGTGATTGAGAAATTATTAGAAGTTATGGATTTTCAAAAAGAGGAAAAAGTGAATTATGACCCACACCATATTATTTCTTAAAGGAAGCATTTGAATAAAAACAAGCCATTTGATCATCAAATTGTTGAGGGATTAGACAAAATGGCAAATCTATCTAATTTTGAAGAAAATACAGAAGCTAATGAAGATAAGAGGGACATATTGGATGTATCAGTTCAAACATTTGTTAATTCCAGTGTTATGAATAAAAATACTCTTTCTGAAGCAGATGGCATGGACATAGATGAAGATATTTCTAATAAAAGATCAAAACGCATCCTCGGGATGAGCTAACCATTTCAGAAGATTTAAAGAAAATGGTTGTGTTCCAAAAAAAGTCTGTGCAAATGCATCAATATTCTTTTGGAGATGAAATTCAAACAAATTCTAGTTCTCGTTACAAATCTAGGACAGAGTTGATGTCGAGTTATGCTGATAAAGAAATGGAGTCATTGGAGGAAACTAAGAATCTTCTTCCCCTAGTTACGAAATTAATCAATCAAAAAGTTTCATTGATTTATACTCGAGATGAATAGAGGAATACCCTAAAATTTGTTGTGGTAAGTGATAAGAAGGTGTCTGAGATGGAAGTGAAGTTGGATAAAATTAGTGTTCCTGATAAAATATAGCTCCACAAACAGACTGGAGATGTTATTTATTCTAATTTTTTACATGCAATTATGAAAATTACTAAATTACAGTCTCTTGTAGATAAAATGGAAATTCAATTGAAACATGAGAAAGTTGAAAACAAGGACAATTTGATTCAAATAAAGAAGTTACAGCGAGATATCATAATATTATGGACCGAACCAAATAATATGCAAGCGACGAAGAAGCTTCTAGAAGAGAAAGATAATACCATTCAAGTATTGAAAAAGAAGCACAAGGTCCCTAACACTGAACATGTTCAATCTTCAAAATTGTTTGCATTACAGGAAGAAAAAGAGAAAGTCTACCAGGAAATGATGGATTATAAAGGAAAATTGTTGAAGATGCGGGAGGAGAAAGATAAGTGGGAAACAGAAAAGGCTGAGTTGATATCTCAAATTGCAAAGTTGAAAAAAGATCAAATGATGAAAAAGAGGTTATGGAGGAACTGATGAATCGACCTTTTGTTGATACTGATTTACCCCTTGTCAATGTTGAAAAACCATTAAATAAATTTTCTACAGATGCTTTATTAGTACTGTTAACCCAAAAAATCCGTCACATAGCTCTACATGGCCTACACCACCCAAGGACACCCATAAATGACCCTCATTTGACCCCATTTGACCCCCACACCCTCAAGAAGGCTTAAAAACATGAACAAGGGTTCAAAAACCCCTAAATAGAGCCGAAATAGCACTCATAGGGGCTAAAGCCTCCAAAAAGGGGCTAAACCCATCAAAGGAGCATAAAACTCTAAAAAGAGCTAAATATTGAGCAAAAGGGGCTAAAAGCCCTGACCATGGGGCTTAGAACCCTAAAAAAGCTGTAAATAGAGGGGTGGGGGTCACTCTCAAAAAATTCCTTCCTTGCATACTGTTATACTGCCTGAGTCAGTGCCTTAAGACCTGTTGCCTCTCAATCCATTCACCCTCCCTCTCATCCATCCTCCCATTGAGCCACAGCTCCCCCATTCTCAAGAGAGGTGCTTCTCCAAGCTAGGGCATGGTGCCCCATTTCCACCAAACGAAGGTATAATTTCTGTTTTGATTTTATTTATTTATTTTTTTCTAACATATCTTTGCTTGCAGGTTTATGTCCTAACATGTTCTTGTAGGTCTCCATTGTTGTATGCAGGTTCTTGGATTTCAACCCATAACCTTGTGTGCAGAGGGGTTTTCTTTATATTGCTATTCTATTTCATTTCTATTTCGTTTTTATTGTACAACCACCAGGAACCCTACCCTTCCGTCCTATAGATAGAAAGTAGCCATTCCTGCCCTCTAGTAAAGGATAAATCCCTGCTACAAGTACCTATGTATCAGGTGAGTTTGAAGGAAGTGGAAATTAAAGAATTAAAGGATGAGAATGAAAAGATCAAGTCAGAATTATCTAAAAGTATGGAAGAGAAGAATAAAGAGTGGAATGAGAAGAGCCAGTTATAGAAGAAATTCAATGAATTAAAAGAGAGAAATATAGGAAAAGATCCTTTATAGGGAGATAAACATTGGATTTGGGATACTTTGTCTGTGGAAATCACTAAATTCAGGCATTATTTAAATTTTATGGATGATGAAAATGCACTGGTAAATTTCACTGCTCAAAGATTGAAATTGGCAAATGAAACTATGGAAAAGAAACCTCTGAATACTACTCATAATGCTGTGAATTTCTTGAATTCTTTGTCATATCAAAATTTGCAGGATATTGGGATCAAAGACAGGGTGTCAATTGTGTTATGGGTGAAGAAGTTTATCCATAAACATCAACTTATGAAAGTTGTGCAAGATAAAGCGAATCAGATGTCTTCTCAAATCAAGGATTTCAGGGCGGATTTTAAAGATTTATTTGATGATGGTCTCCCTTCTTTTTTGGATGACGAAGTATGATTGTTTTCTCAAGAAAAATATCATAGCTTATTGGTACAAAATCGCATGGATCATTCTAAATTTGAAGATTTAGTCAAAGGATTTACAAGAAAGGTTATTGTTGAGAAGTTGATAGAAGAATTTGAAATATTGGACAGGTTTTTAATTATTAAAAAAGGATTACAACCTGTGTCTTATGAATCTTATGTGGATTTGGAGGTGTCAATAAGAGAAATGACAGAGTATGACACTCCAAATGTGGAATAGTGGAAAATCATGGAGAAATTTGGAAAAACCAAATACATACTACATTCATGAAGACAGGTGTTGCAGTTTCAGGAAGCTGTTTGTTCGTGATGTCTTGCAGTTATGGAGTTTGCTATAATCGAGCAATCTGTTATTTTAATCAAAGCATGTAATTATTATTCCTAGTTATTAGGGAAATGGTTACAATAACTTATGATTAACAGATTAGTTGGTTATTGATGTTCTTGGAAGAAACTATTTTTTATATATTTGAATTTTATTGATGTATTAAGGGTTGGAACCCGTAAGGTTGGACTGATGTTTTTTTGTGAGAACCTTTTTGAATAAAATTACAGATCATAATACTGGTTGATCTTGAAAGATTCATGTGTTGTTTATGTTACAGTCTGTGCTCTCTTTCCTTGTGAATGTTTTCTAAGTGTTTACCTTCCATTCTGTTTTCTTTCATGTCTGAACGGAGTGTTTAATAGTTTCAGAATTCATACATGTATGCTATGGCTATTGTTTCAGATATTCACAAACATTTCTTCTAATGTTTATATGGAATTTATCCTGTGATTCTCTATATTGATGGATTGTTCATGTTTCTTTCTTATCGCCTGAAAATCAATGAATGAATGTAGCTGAATAATTATCTTGCCTTTGTTGAGTTTCTATGTACGCATATTTGTATTATCTTCATCTATTTTGAATCCATAGCCCAATGGTTATATGTTTTGTTTCAACCATCTGCATAACTTAAAATTGTTGACTCCAATATCTGGTCTTGTTAATTTATGTTTGAGAGATCCCTCTCTGGAAAGAAAAGCCAGTTTATTTCTAAAAGTGGTTTTTGCTGTTACCTTGAGATTACCTTTCACAACCTTAGGTATATTTTGAGTGATAACAATGGTCATCAGGGTCTAGAAGTTTTGTCACTACATCCTGCTCCGCACAACTACTGTCTATGCAGATGCTAAACCCATGTATTATGTCTTGAATTGTCAGCTACTTGAAGGCAAATACTCACGCTGGATTGTTATCCTCTAGGAGTTCGAGTTGGAATTTTCTAAAACCACTTCAAAGAAGTCACTTGTTTTTCCAGAGCTCATGTGTGACCTTCCTCGTGTTACTGAGGAAAAAGAGCACATAGATTCATTACCTGATGAATTTTTGTTTCTCATTAGCATGACCGATCCCTGGTATGGATACTTTATTCTCTATCTCTAGACCCAACGATATCAGCCTAATTCCACTCGCAATGAGCATCGTCGCACCCACCATCAGGCTAAGTATTACCTCATTTTAAATAATACCTTATACCATCATGGCATTGATTCTATATTATGACATTTTCTCACCCATGAAGAAGCTAAAATCGTCTTGAATGATTGTCACTCTGGAGCTTGTGGAGGTCACCTCTCTGGGTTAGCTACTGCCCAGAAAATTTTGCAGACAGGGTATTTCTGGCCTTACATTTTCAATGACTGTATTGAAACTATCAAGAGATGCCCACCCTATCGAATTTTTACCTCTAAGAAGCACACCCATCCAACTTCAATCCATCCTATCGTCGTAGTCGGCCCTTTTGCAAAATGGGGCATAAACTTCGTGCATTGTAGACCTACCTCAGTCAGGGAGCCTGGATACATTATTGTGGTTGTGGAATACATTACTAAATGGGCTGAGGCTATGTAGACATATGACGAAGACAAAAAACAGCTGCGTTGTTCTTATTTAACCATATCATTGCTAGGTTGGTATTCCTAGGGCTATTGTGACCGATCATGGGTCACATTTCTAGAATAAGATGATCGAAGAACTGAGTAGAAAGTTAGGTTTTCGACATGATAACTCTATGCCTTACTACACTAATGGTCAGGTTGAAGCGATTATCAAATTTTTAAAAACCATGCTTCAACGGATGGTAGGGCAGGCCAAATCAAATTGGCATTTGCAAATTTTTTTCTGCACTTTGGGCCTCTGGGACTACTATAAAGACTTCCATTGATTTCACACCATTTCAATTGGTGTATGGACTAGAGGATACTCTCCCAATAGAATGTGAAATTCCTTCTCTAAATATCATTTTGGAACTTTTGTCGAACACCACTATAGAAGAAGAATGGTTTTTGTATTTAAATAAGCTTGATGAACTGGTAGTGATGTTGCTTTAGCTAATGAGGCACACAAACGGACAATGGAATCCCAATATGACAAATCTATTCAGCCTCTATATTTCAATGAAAGAGATTTGGTCTTGACATATGACCAAAAACATGATAAGCTGGGGCCAGGTAAATTTGAATCTATGTGGCATTGACCTTACGTTATCAGCCATGTTTTGGAAAAAGGTGCATATGAGTTAGTGGACTATGATGGGATACCCTTGGGAGAGTACAACACCCCGGTTTTGACCCCATTTGCATTAAAATGTATATGATGTATATATTGTAATTAATCGTGGTGTGGAGCTAAAGGAAAAATCCCCAATATCAATTTAACGTTTTATGTTCTAGCAATTAAAATCGTTGCCGATGGTATATCATGCTATCCAGCACAAATTAATTTTGGCATCATGTAAAAATACATTTTAAGTAAAAGACCCACAACCAGCTATGTCAATGCTACCATAATGAAAAGGGTATGATTTTCCTAAGGATAGGGAGGGAAATTATTTAACCCTTGGGGCCAATGGGAAAAAAAATGTCAGTTGTTAAACCCATTTAATTGTCACCCACCCTTTTGACTTAGTCACATTTCCTTGTCTCAATCAGTCAACTACCAAATTAAAAGCCTCTAATGTTAGTTGAGCAGTTATTACTGGGAAATGGTGTGTGGTAGGACTGTTAGTCCTTGTCCACACGCACACTCCACCACGAGACTCATTCACCCACATGTGGGCAGGAGGAGACCATGACCCATTATCCATTTTCCTTCACACAGAGAACGGGGGAAGAGTTGCCTTACCTTCACGAATTGGCTATGTGGGTTCTCATACTCACGATTTTGGGTTTGGGACATTTTATTCATTACCAAACACCCATGTTGGGTTCTATCCCAAAAACAAATGGAAGTTTCCTATGCGTGAATCTCATTGTTGGATTTTGCTGTGTGTAGTTACCTTACTGGTTTTGTGGTTCTGTGTATACGAATCCATCTCCACACTAAGAGTCTGATGAATCTGATTTCCTTCCCAATTGGGCTGTGTCTTTCCTATTGTTTTCAATGGTGAGATCATGGATATTGTCTCCCTCACAGGTGTGGGTTTCTGCCGAGTATTTTTCTCCATGTTACGGCTAAGAACAACTCTAGGATCGCCTTGTTTAGTCTAAGCCATGTATCACCTTTTTTTGTTGAAGTAATGCTTCCTTTTTCTTCCCAAGAGCTGTGAATTGCTCGATTTTTTTGTGTGTATGCAGTAGTTGGTATTTGGATTGTATTGGAGTGGGAATGAAGGCTTGGTCTGCTTGATAAACTTGGTGTGTTCGGGAGCCTCATAGACATAGATAGAGGGATGACTTCTTTTTCCACATCCCCTGAATAGCACCGGAAGGGAAGTCAGGGCCCGAGGGACTATGTATCAGAGAAGGAACTGATTCCTTATGTTGGGTGTGTGTGGGTGTCCTAGAAGTTAGGCTAGTTCTCATGCAAGTTCCCTTAGCTCTTCACTGAGCCCACTAGCTTAGCAGTAAGCTTTTCCCAACTCCTTGATGGCCTGATAAACCCAACTGTGTTGGCTTAGCTAAGTTGTGTATCTTTGGCTATGTGTGAGCCTGCTTAATTCCTTATTCCTTGGGGAATCATGCCCATATCGAGGGTGGCAATGTTGCTGAGAGATTAAGGAGCACACTGGCCTATGGTTGGGTGGAATGTTGCAGTGACGTAGATGGTTGCAGGACGAGTTCTTCATGAGATAAGTATTATCTTGCGTTCAATCTCTGCAATTGTATTTGATGTTTAATGAATTACAATGAACATGTTAAATGCTTGAATGCATGGTTTTGCTTCCGTTGTATGGTAATAATGTATGGATTTTTTAGTTCAAAGCATTTTAATTTTTATGTGTATGTTCATGGGGCTAGTTTCCCGGATAGATAATGTTATGGTAGCATCCTCTTCATTGGTCATAGGGTCAGGGACGTTATAGTGTGGTATCAGAGCACATGTTGCAGCATGGGCCTCAATGGGCCATGAGGAGTAGTGACATAGGCAGGGTTACCTCTGCCCAGCAGCAAAAAAAAATGTGTAACACAGGAAAATTTCAAAAAAAATTCTAAGCATGGAAAATGTCGAATGACATAGGCTGAAGTCCATCCAATGCATCGGATGACTTAGTCAGAAGCCCATCCGATACGTCAGATGACTTGAGCTGAGTCCATCCGATAAAGAGCCCAACAGAGAAAAAATTTGAAATTTTTTTGAAGTGTTAAAATTATCAGATGATGTTTGCTGAAGCCAATCGATATGTCGGCTCTGTTAGTCAAAGGAGCTGAAGTTCTCGATGGGGAGGAGCCAAAGGTCTTGGATGAGAGGAGCCAATATTTCGACAAGGCTCACCAAAAGGAAGCTGACACGGTGGCAGAAAGAGGAACATAAGAAGGAAAATTTCAAAAAAAAATCTAAGTATCAAAATCGTCGGAACACGTTTGTTGAAGCAGAGTCGAGGTGTCAACAAGGCTAATGTGAAGGGAGCCGAAGTGTCAGAAAGGAATAGAGGATCGATAAGCCAAAGTGTCGAAAAGTTATAGAATATCGTTCAACTAAAGCATCGTAAAATAAATGAAGATCATTTTGAGGCGTCAGATGACAAAGGAAGATCGAGCCAATGTGTATCAAAAGATAGACGAAGAACAAGCCGATATGGCATTGGAATATAGAGTAAGATTGAGACAATGTGTATCGAAATACAAATGAAGATCGGTCCACTGAGGTATCAGAAGAGCTATCAACTAGTGACCCGATACATCGGATGGCTAGTTGGGAAGGGATCCGATCTGATAAAAAAAAATATGAGTTTTTCAGTGGGATTTTTCAGCAAATTTTGGCAGTTTGTCAGTGGAATTACAGGTGCTGAAAATGATAGAAGTGGCAGCGATCTTATGTGCTAGATTGCGCAAAAATCAAATATTTACAAAAAAAAAAACGAGGGCACTACCACAAGGGGACAAGCTCCCTTGACCCCTGTCGTCCCCTTGAGACAGTCATTCTTTGAGGAAGAAATTTTTTTGTTTTGGGCAAAGTTGTCATTGTATGATATTTCCAAGAGAAGGTAAGTAATTCTAAATTGTATAAATGATATGCAGCTAACAGTTGTGTTATTAACACATTTTGCATAATCATAGTCACCTTCAAGGGCAGCATTCCAGGTAATGCAGTTTGGTAAAGTAAATTGTGGTTCCACCATGAGAACCCATGACGGATATGATGCTTGGGATTCCTATGAGCGTGTGTGAGATGCCAGGGGAGAAAATGTCCAAGTTGGAAATGATGACATAGATTCTAATGGAAGGAGATACCAATAGACACCGCCAGATATTGTAGCCACCATGAGAAGCTTGATTAAATCTTGGGAAGAGAAGCATTAGTTGAATGCTGTTATGTTGCAGAGTTTGACAGATTTGCAAAGAAAGATAGACTCGAGACAGGGTACAGTAAAACTAGAATGCAGTAAGAGCAACACCAGAAGAAGAAGGACTTCTAGTAGATCATCTGACTCAAAAGAATCCAGTGGGGATTCAAGTTCTTCTTCTCACAAGGGCAAGAGAATGAGGCACAATAGGGATCACTCTCGGGATGAATTTAAGAAGGCTAAACCTCCTACATTTGACGATGAGGTAAAGACTAGACAAGAGGCTAAAGCTTGGATTCTTGGGATATAGAAGTACTTCCAAGTTCAGGATTATTTGGGAAACATGAAGACAAGGGTTTCCATATTCAATCTGAATAGAAGGGCATCCATTTGTTGGGAGCACTTCAAGCAAGTAAAGAGGATCAATGAAAGGAGACTTAAGTGGACATAGTTCAAGAAGTATTTCAAGCAGAAATACCTCTATGGTAGGTATTATGATGAAAAAATTAAGGAGTTCCATGAGCTGATATTGGGACAACATACCATGGAAGAGTATGCAAATAAATTCTTGGAATTGTTAAGGTATGTTAGGTACATCAAAGATGAAAAATTGAAGATCCAACGTTTTCTAAGTGGCTTTCCTTAGTCTTACAAAGACAGAATTGAGTTGTATGAACCTAGAACTCTTGAAGAAGAAATAAGGAAAGCTAAGTATTGTTATGAGCAAAGAAAAGGTAAACCTGATTATCATAAGACATGGAAGGACAAGAAGAATGAGAATTCTGACCAAAGGAAGAAAGGTTTCAAACCTTCTAACTATAGGAATAAGTAGAATTATCCATACCAAGCTGAGAAGAAGCCATCCAAAGTGATGGGAGAAATGCCTAAAGAGCCACAACAGAACAGGGAAGCACTCCAATGTTGGAAATGTGGAGGACCCCACATGCGCAGGAATTGTCCACTCGAGAATGAGAGTGCAAGACTAGCTTACAACATTCAAGAAGCAAAAACAGTGGGTCAAGTAGCAAGGGTCGTCCCTAGGATTTATGTAGCATTGGAGGACCGCCATGAAAATCACCAATCAACTGTTGTTGAAGTTGTAGGTAAGATTGTTGAGCAATCTGTTTCTATTTTGATTGACCCCGGTTCTACTCACAGTTACATTACTTCTAGAGTAGTGGAGATTTGTGCTTTTAAGAAAGTAATTCATAGAAAATCTTGGTTAGTTCAGCTAGCCACTGGAACTAAGAGGAAGGATAGTGAAGTGGTAGAAAAATTTCCATTGGTCATGAATGGATTGGTCACTTGCGTAGATCTGAATGTTCTACCACTTGGTTCCTATGATGTTCTCATTGGAATGGATTGGTTAGAAGCTCACAGAGTAAAGCTTTACTATTACAATAATACTTTCGAATGCATGGATGAAGAAGGGAACCCAGTACTTGTGAAAGGAATTCCAAAGGTGATTTCCGTAAGGTAGGTTTCAACAATGCAGTTGAAGAAGTTCTATAGGAAAGGTTGCCAGTTGTATGCAGCTCATATTTTGGAGGAAACAGTGGATGAAACTCCTAGGCTAGAGGACTTTCATGTGTTGCAACAATTCAGGGATGTGTTTCCTAATGAGATTCTAGGGATTCCTCCAAAGAGGGACATTGATTTCACAATTGAAATTGTTCCAGGAGCAGTACCAGTTTCCAGGACACCCTATGGAATGAGTACCCCAGAAATGCTTGATCTGAAGATGCAACTACAAGAGTTGTTGGAGAAGAAGTATATCAGGTCGAGTGTGTCTCCTTGGGGAGCACAAGTTTTATTTGTAAAGAAGAAATATGGTACGTTCAGGTTGTGTATTGATTACAGACAACTGAACAAAGTCACTGTGAAGAATAAATACTCGTTGCCTAGGATTGATGACCTCTTTGAACAAATGAGAGGAGCAAGGGTATTTTCCAAGATTGACTTGAGGTCTGGTTACCATTAGGTGAGAATCAAGGATGAAGACATTCATAAGATAGCCTTCAGAACAAGTTATGGACATTATGATTTTATAATGGTACCATTTGGTCTCACAAATGCACTGGCTACATTTATGTGCCTTATGAATAGTGTCTTTAGCAGGTATTTGGACAAGTTTGTTCTTGTTTTCCTCAATGACATTCTTATTTATTCTAAGAATGAGGAAGACCATGAAGAGAATTTAAGATTGACATTGCAATTTCTCAAGGAACATCAGTTGTATGCGAAGCTGAGCAAGTGTGAATTCTATAGAGATAGAATTCAGTATTTGGGTCACATTATCTTAGAGGAGGGTATATCTATGGACCCTGAAAAGATTGAAGCCATTATGAATTGGCCTACTCCAAGAAATGTGACAGATATAAGATCTTGTATGGGACTTGCAGGATACTACAGGAGATTCATTGAAGGATTCTCCAAATTTGCACATGACATCACTTCTTTGCAAAAGAAGGGGATAAAGTTTGAATGGACATCAAGGTGTGAAGAAATCTTCCGGCAGTTGAAGAATGTTCTCACCAGTGCACCAGTATTGAAAGTTGAAGACCCAGTGAAATATTTTGTGATATGTACCGATGCATGCAGACAAGGGCTTGGAGGAGTCCTTATGCAAGAAAACCATGTGATATGTTATGAATCAAGAAAGTTAAAGGAACATGAGAAAAACTATGCCACTCATGATCTAGAACTTGCATCCATAGTACATGCTCTTAAGATGTGGAGGCATTGCTTGATGGGTAGAATATTTGAGTTAAGGACATACCATTGTGGTCTGAAGTATTTTTTTGATCAACCTACTCTAAATGCTAGGTAAGCGAGATGGCTCGATTTTTTATGTGAGTTTGATTTTGAAATCAAGCACATAAAAGGAAAAGAGAACAAGGTAGCCAATGCACTCAGTAGGAAGGTGCAGGAAATGCATGTGCCATCTCTTAGTATTTTCCAATCAGATTTGAGAAAACAGATTGTTAATCATATTGCTGGAGATGAATTGTATGTGCAGGTAAAAGACAAATTGCAACAGCAAATTCTTGCGAAGAGGCATGAGGGATATAAATTGGAAGAAGATGTACTTCTTACTTATAAAGGCAGAATTTATATTCCAAATGTAGGAGATATAAGGAGAGTTGTTACGGATGAAATTCATCAAGCTCCATATTCTGGTCACCCAGGATATCAGAAGACAATTTCTATAGCCAGAAAGCAGTACTTTTGGCCAGGAATGAAAAAGGACATGGCTGAATATATTTCAAGGTGCATGAAATGTCAGCAGGTGAAGGTTGAGCATCAACACCCAATAGGTTTGTTTCATCCTTTTCCAGTTCCAATATGGAAATGGGAAGTTATTTCCATGGATTTTATTACAGGATTTCCAATGACTTGGAGACAACATGATTCCATCATGGTTGTGGTAGACAAGTTGACAAAGGCAGCTCATTTTATACTGGTTAAGTCTGCGCATAAGATAGATGACATTGCAAAGATATTCATGAAGGATATTTTCAAACTGCATGGATTGCCTAAGGCAATAGTCTCTGACAGAGATGTCAAGTTCACTTCCAATTTTTGGAAGGGGTTGTTTGCAGATTTGGGTACAAAGTTGAACTTCAACACTTCCTACCATCCTTAGACTGATGGGAATACCGAGATATGAGTCCATATGAAGCTTTGTATGGAAAAAGGTGTAGGACACTAGTGACTTGGGATAATCTAGTGAACAAGGTTGTGCTTGGTCCAGAATTGCTCAAGGAGATGGAGCAAGAGGTTGTAAGATTAGGTAGAATCTGAAAGCAGCTCAGGATAGACAAAAAAACTATGCAAATAAGCATAGGGTGAATAGAGAGTTCCGTGTAGGGGATCATGTTTACCTTAGAGTGAGGGCAAAGAAGATTTCTTTGAAGCTTGGAAGTTGTGCCAAGTTGTAACCTATATATTGTGGGTTGTTTGAAGTGCTTGAAAGAATAGGGATAGTTGCATATAGAAGTGCATTTCCTGCTAGCACTAGGGCTCATAATGTTTTTCATGTTTATTTGCTTAAGAAATATGTACATGCTCCTAACCATGTGATAAATTGGGATGTGATTCGGGTGGAACCTGAGGGAGAGTTCCAAATAGAGCCAATGCACATCCTCGATAGGAAGGTCACCATGATCCGAAACTAAGCCATAGGGCAGGTAAAGGTGCAATGGGAGCACTACAGTCTTGAAGAGGCTACATGGGAGCTAGAGGATTCCATGCGATTGGCACATCGATTTTTGTTCAATTTTGTGGAACACTGAGGTGATACCAGTGTAGCATTTTTGTTCAATCTTGTAAAGCACTGAGGATAGTGCTATTGAAGGGAGAGGAGAATGTAACACCTCGGTTTTGAACCCATTTGCATTAAAATGTATATGATGTATATAATGTAATTAATCATGGTGTGGAGCTAAAGGAAAAATCCCTACCATCGATTTAACATTTTATGTTCCGGCAATTAAAATCATTGCCGATGGTGTATCGTGCTATCCGACACATTAATTTTGGCATGATGTAAACATAAATTTTAATTAAAAGACCCACAACCAGCTATGTCAATGCAACCATAATGAAAAGGGCATGATTTTACTAAGGATAGGGATGGAAATTATTTAAACCTTGGGGCCAATGGGAAAAAAACCAAGTGTCAGTTGTTAAACCCATTTAGTTGTCACCCACCCTTTTGACTTACTCACATTTCCTTGTCTCAATCAGTCAACTACCAAATTAAAATCCTCTGATGTTAGTTCGGTAGTTATTACTAGGTAGTGGTGTGTGGCAGGACTGTCATTCCTTTCCGACACACACAATCCACCAGGAGATTCCTTCACCCTCACATGGGAAGGAGGCGACCATGGCCCATTATCCATTTTCCTTCACACAGAGAATGGCGGAAGAGCTACCTTACCTTCACGAATTGGCTGTGTGGGTTCTCATCCTCACGATTTTGGGTCTAGGACATTTTATTCATTACCAGACACCCATGTTGGGTTCTCTCCAAAAAATGGATGAAAGTTTCATGTGCATGAATCTTGTTGTTGGATTGTGTTGTGCGTAGTTACCTTATCATTTTTGTGGTTCTGTATATACGAATCCATCTCCACGTTGAGAGTCTAATGAATCTGATTTCCTTCCTAATTGGGTTGTGTCTTTCCTATTGTTTTCAGTGCTGAGCTCATGGTTCTTGTTTCCCTCATGGGTGTGGATTGTTTCCAAGTTGTTTTGGTCACGTTAGGGCTAAGAACAACTCTAGGATCACCTTGATTATTCTGAGCCGTGTATCACCATTTTGGGCTGCAGTAATGTTTCCTTTTTCTTCCCCAAAGATGTGAATTGCTTGATTTTGCTGTGTGTATGTAGTGGTTGGTATTTGGACTATATTGTAGTGGGAATGAAGGCTTGGTATTCTTGATAAACTTGGTGTGTTTGGGAGCCTCATAGACATAGCTAGAGGGTTGGATTTCTTCTCCATAGCCCCTGAATAGCACTGGAAGGGAAGTCAGGGCCCGAGGGACTGTGTAGCAGAGAAGGCACTGATTCCTTATGTTGGGTGTGTGTGGGTGTCCTAGAATTTAGGCTAGTTCTGGAGCAGGTTCCCTTAGCTCTTTAGTGATCCCACCAGCTTAGCAGTCAACTTTTCCCAGCTCCCTGATGGCCTGATAAACCCAACTGCATTGGCTTGGCTAAGTTGTGTATCTTTGGCTATGTGTGAGCCTGCTTAGTTCCTTATTCCTTGGGGAATCATGCCCAGCTCGGAGGTTGCAGTGTTGCTAAGAGATTAAGGAGCACACTGGCCTATGGTTGGGTGGAACATTGCAGTGACGTAGTTGGTTGCGGGACGAGTTCTTCATAAGATAAGTATTCTCTTGTGTTTGATCTCTGCAATTGTATTTGATGTTTAATGAATTACAATGAACATGTTAAATGCTTGAATGCATGGTTTTGCTTCCGCTGTATGGTAATAATGTATCCATGTTTTAGTTCAAATCATTTTAATTTTTATGTGTATGTTCATGGGGCTAGTTTCCTGGATAGATAATGTTATGGTAGCATCCTCTTCACTGGTCGGAGGGTCAGGGACGTTACAAAGAGCCCTGCAATAGGATTTACCTTAAAAGATACTATGGCTAGGTCATCTAGCATAGGCTCTTTGTAAATATTGTTTATAGATTGATGTGTGTCTTGTTTTAAAAAATGTGGGTTTTTGTGTGATATAAGATGTGTTTTTTCACAACCCTACTTATGTATGTCCTATGTTTAGTGAACAGATGACCACTTTTATCGGTTTCACGGATGTTGCTAATCGTTACACATTGAGTCTTCCATCGACACCTTGGGTAATGTACTCTCCTACATGTGATCTGGTGAGTTCAGTGGGTGTTGGTTTAGGTCCCTTCACCAACAATCTCGCAGAGTATCATGCGTTGATTGGATTGTTGACGAAAGCCCTAGCCAATGATGTAAGGGAGATTAGGGTTTACCTAGACTCGGAATTAGTTTTTCAACAACTAAACCGAGTCTACACCATCCGGAACCCCCTACTCCTTCGTACATTATGAAGGGTTAGGCCCTTAGAAAGTTATTTTGAGCAAGTTACGTATCATCATGTTCTGATACATTTGAGTGTTATGGCAGATTCCCTAGCGAATTTTGTCCTAGATTGGTATATTGTTCATAGTTAAGTTCATTATAACATAAAAACAAGCATTTGAATTCATAAGTAGGTGTACATTCACACATCACATTTTTTGCACACACATATGTAGATAAAGTTTTCAATATATATATATATATATATATATATATATATATATATATATATATATACAAACTGTAAAGCTGAGTTACAAAATGTGCTAAAGCATCAAGCTTTCATATCACCCAAAGTATAGGACTGTCATAGTTCAAAACACAAATATATGGGGCAAAAAATAAATCTTCAAATATTTCAGTGTAAATGCATATACAAAAATGAGAAGTCTCTATGGACTAGTCATTACGATGGTGCTCATGATAGCACATAACGGCCCAAGCCACTCTACGGAGTAGCTTAGCAAGTCGACCTGAGACTCCTGCAGTTTGACACTGGTGGTGCCTAGGTAGGTCATCAATAGAGACATTAGGGATTCCTACATTCAAACGCTGCAGGTTCTCCTCAATCTCCCCAAGCTTCACGTCTACCTTAGTGCAACAAACTACCATGTCTCTAACTACTACTCGCCTCTCAATAGGCAATGCTTTAGCTAGATAAGCAGGTCCAATGTATGCACAAATCATTTTCACATATCTCATCATTAAAAAATAAAAATAATAAAAATTAAAATATTGATGGAATATTTCTTACCCAGGTCATCCCACTCCTCTCCCTCTAGTAGTAGAAGCTATAGGTCCTCACGGAAGTCTAATCCCTCGTCATAAGTAACTCGTTCCTCAACCAACAAAAGAAATTTGATCCATAAACGACCTTGGAACCCCCACCACTGTAATGGGCAATGACATAGACCCATTTGAGCATCCTAGGATCCTCAGCATCTAACCTGCTCATAGCTACCTGAGGTATCATATGAGGCACCCTCTCTAGGATGAAGGATACTATCACTGATCCATAGCCAAAATGCTTGATATGTCCACATTTGCACTTGTTCAACTGGTCCTTTAGGCTGACTAGCATACCCATGCACTAGTTGAATACTGTGGGTGCCATACACTCTGTGGCATATAGCATGTGTACCCTGGTGGTCAAGTGGGAAGATCTGGTCCCAACAACATTCCCAGTTGTGTAAACCAGTGTCCTAAAAGGACATTCCACTATCCATTTGATAGGGAGCTTCCCCGCTTATGAATGCGTCCCTAACAAACAGTACCTGTCAATCAAGTCATCTAAGGTAGAATCACCACCCCGTAGGCCAGATAGAACCACTTGTCTCCCTATGCGAGACAACCCAGTTAGAAAGTATATGTCATCTATATCAATAGTCAGTTTGTGGGTCCCAACCACGAAATATTGTTCGTTTGGATCCCACATATCCATGATGTACTCTAGGAGACGTATATAGGATTTCATCCCCAACACTCTAAAATACTTGAGTAACCCACAATTTCTAAGAGCCTCCATAGTAGGTGGGTCATTGATTGCTTGGAAATCCTATGTTTCATGCTCATGTTCCTTCCATATTACCATGGTGTGGATTCTTTTTGCACCTGCAAAAAATTAAGAATATGCACTAAAACACACATCAGAGTTGGAGGAAACATGAAAAATCAATTTTTGATGGTTGAGGATGGTGTTTTTTCATTTCGCTAGCCATGACACTTTTCCTCTGTGTATACAAAGCACTCAGTGCTCTTGCTGGCTAAGGATAAAGTGCCTATTGTGCCTATGTCCCAACCCCATAGAGCGTCGGTCTCAAACACTTCTCTCGACGTTTTTGTCCCAGCATGAAAGAGCATTGATGCTCACCCCAATAGGGAGAATGGTTTCATCCCGAGCGTGTCTTCCCATTGGAAAAATGTCCAAAAACCCCTGAAATTCAGTAAAAAACATGAAAACACCACCATGAACGTGAAAGGAAAGTTTTTGGCACTTACCTGCTTCAGACGGTTCTTGAAATGGTAGACGGTAGCTCCTGGAATCAGTGGATGAATATTTTCTCCCTTTGTACCAACTTCACCTTCTCCAAATGGTAAAACACAAATGGTAAAAGTTTTTTTAACTTTGTTCCTATTTATAGTAATTCTCATTTTTTTACTTTTATTATTAAAATAAAATTACTTTAAATGTTATGGGTTCTATCATTTGTTTCCTACAGTTTTATTATGAAGTTGGTTCTAATATGGTTTTCAAGATTTTCAAGACAAATTCATAGAGCTCATGGCTATGTTATAAGTTCTTTATGTCTTTTTCATACTTAGGGTAAAATGAGAAAGCACTGAGCATTTTTTACACTTGTCACATGCTCGCTAAAAACCCAGTATAAGAGTGTCAATTCCACTTTGGCTTTTTTTCAGACTCATTAAAAATGGCTTATGAAAAAGAGAACCTATTACAAAGTTATATTTACTCTTTTTTCCGTCTCCTTAAAAACACAAAAATATTGTCAAGCGAACTTGTTACATTCACGCTTGTAAAAGAATCAGAACGATCAACTAGTCGGTGGTATATTATCTCTTTTTTGGATCGATTAGGCCTATTTACGAAAAATGAACACTCTGGTTGACATCAGCCAGACGAGTTCTCTAAGGCATTATTTTATAATTTTTCGGGCCTTAGGGACTAAATTAATGAAAAAGGACCTTTTGGAGTCTCCTTGTGTTTTCATTCAGACTCTCTAAACATGAACGATACTGCGTTCACTTTCATTGGACTCATGAAATCAAACGATGAAGGACCCTTTCTAGGAATGAACCCATCCTTTCTTAGGTTCGTAAAACATGTGAGAATGGACTCATCGCTTGATGAGCTATAACGAGTGTTTGTTACCCTCTTTGGACTCGTAAAAATGAAAAGGGACACTCATCCTTTGTGATGAGAAAATTCAGGGAAAGGGGAGTATTTTTGCATTTTGTTTTATGGAAGCTCACAATCCACCTTTGAAAATGGCACCTGTCGACATTTACATATCTAAACAGTTGGTTATTCAGCTTGTTTCCGAGTCGATCCACTTTTGTGAGTCACCTGACCTCTTTGAGTCAATTCAAAGAATGCATTATCATATTACTTGCATTACATCTGGTTTCTATCTCGTCAATTCAATGCTGCCAAGTCACTTGTCGTGCCACAAATTGTTCAAAGGGTGTCTCTTCCAAAATTGAACTCTTCAATAACTATACCTTCCTACAAAGTCGGTCATGTTTGAGTCTGTTTCATGGTTGTCTCATCACTTCAAAATAAACTTTTGTTCCATGTTTTGTGTCGATGATGGGGGAAACATGATGGCCCTCCTTTGAGGAGTCTATTCATGTCAAATTCAGCACATCATCCAAGAACTAGATTTAGAAACCTATTCAAGTACCTTGAAGCTTGCATTCCTCAATGGCAAGTTTCCTCACTTTCAACAGTAGGTTTTCATCAATGACCTCTTATTGAAATATTCTATCAACTGTTCAACTTCAAAACATCTATTCACACTTGGGAGAATGTATTGAGATACCTTGGGGATCATTGACATTAATGGTGATTTCCCTCACACTTGTTAACATTATACCTCTATGACTGCTAATCATGTGGTTTATGCCATGTTTGACGTCAAGACATATATTCACATGGATAGACTCATATCGGTTAGGGATTGGAATGAAGACCCTCAGAAGTTAGGCTTAATCAACATAATTGCATATCCTCACGTTGCAATGGAATATTATTTGGAGTCATGACATGGATCGACATTGTATACTTTGTGGTTATGTCCAGTACTGGGTTTAGATAACATGGATCTACTTTGTATGTTCTGTAGCCATGTTCCGCTCTCTATGTCATTGATCATGGATCTACAGTGTATTCTTGGTAGCCATGACATGGTCATCTTCATGGAATTGTAGTGTATTGGTCCGCAACCATGATTCAGTCCGACAAGTCAGTTACTGGTCTTATGTCAGTTGTGAACTCATCTCTTACTACCTCTAATACCAGATCGATTTCTAGAAAAGTATATTACCTATCACATCCTTCTAGCTTCATACTTTGGGGGGCATTTTGTTGCACATGAAAAATCCATTGTTGCTTGATGACCTTTCATAAATCCTATTTAGATATTTCCATCCTTAGATAGACCAGGGCCTTTTCTCATTTATGACAGAGCATCATCGGTGCACTGTCCTATGGAGCAAAGAGCATTGGCACCTTTTTTTCTGTTGATAATAGGTGTCGTCGGTGCTCTTCCCTTGTGAGAAATAAGTGTCAATGCCTTTTCACCCTCACCCAGGAGTGTCAGTGGACCTAAAACTTGAAAAAAGAATATTCTAGAAGCTTCCTTGTGAAAGCCTCCATGAAGTTGGTTCCTACTAGCTAAGGAGAGGTCACATTCACCTTCCTCACCAGTTGGGATCGCCTCCTATCCATTTCCTAAGTGAATCTCATCTCATTTGGCCTATAAATGAAGACTTCATGGAGTGAGTGAGAGGAGGCCAAAGAAAGCACCCTTATGTTGTTGGATTGAGATCTAGTTTAGAGGAAAGTTTGAGTGAGTCTATGTGTGAAGAGATTGTTGTGAGTGAGGAGTGGTGTAAGTCCATTATGGAGGACAAATATGGAAACATCAAGGCTTTGGTTATAGCTTTACCTTCTGTATTCATTAATAAAAAATTATTCCCCTTTCCCATACTTAATTTGTGTCAATATCAATCAAATATTGTTAGATTCCTTGATCACTAGCATATATTGTTAATTTGTCATGATTCTCTCATCTTGTTGTGTTGTATCTTGATATTTCATTGCAAGTACTGAAGATTACATGATGAACAATTGGAAAAAGGAAAAATGCATTCAGATCTGAGGTATGAGAGTGGTTTTATGTTGAGCAGATTAACTATCTAAGGAAAGGATATACTACTTTGTTTCTTTGGTTCTATGCTTGTATCATACAGGTTATAGGAACAAGCAGTGTCCGCATCGGTTGCAGAATTCCTTGAAATAGTTGTTAAGGATTGATCATCATCTTCACCCATATTTACCATTCTAGCTTCTTTAATTTGATTTCCAATAGCTCCAAGTCATTCTTTGATCTGAGAGACCCTTGTAAAGTGGTATTGGATGGTCTTAGAGAATCCCATAAGGGGATCCTATTGAGATTAGGACCATAAACATTACAAATTGTAAATACTTCTCCTAAGTCCAGGGTCGAGCACAAAATTTCAACAGCCAACTTTGACTCCCATAAGTTGAGAACCTTCACATTCCTATCATTCCATTTGAATAGCCAACCCACCAGAACGACCTCTAACATCCAGAGTTTCAAAATTCTACCCTACAAACCAAATTTCCAATATAGTTTTCACCACCTAACCAATGTCGAGAGATTCTTTAAGAAGAATGATGTTAGGGCGTTCTAAAAATACCACCCTCTTAATTTTTCATGTTTTATGGCGACCATCCATACCCCTGCAATTAAAAGACATGAATTTCCTGAACAAACCTTCTTTTGGGTTCACACTACTTTAAGCTCCTGTTCAATAGACTCTTGTTTCCCTTCTATAAAATCCTTTCTTGCTTTAGTATGATCCTTGGAAATAAAATATGTCCTACCTCTTCCCTTTGGAGTTCGGTCTTTCCCTTTCCCAAGACCTCCAGTTCCCAATTTTGTACTAGAGCAGAGAAAATAATTTGAGTCGAAGGACTCGGGTGGGGGCAAGGTGGAATCTTCCTCACAAGGTGTTCGGTCGGGATCTAGGGGATGGTAGACCTACTCCATAGGTGAAGGAGGAATATCAATAAGGGGAGGAGGGGTTGAAGGAGGATGTCAAGTGATTGATAGATTCTTGAGGCTCTCAACCCAATCTAAAACATAGAAAGAAACATTATTCATAAAAAAATTAATGGAAGGAGAGAAAGGAGGAGGAGGAGTACTCGCAAATAGAGGCCCCTGCACATGCCGCATCTCAACTAGTTCTGTAGAGTCCTTCTCAAGGATTGAAGGAGGTTGTTCCTCCTCCTAAGAGAGTCTGCCCCTTACTCCCCAACACTACCAGGGTGTGCCGATTGATGGGGGGACGTCAAGGTAGGACTTTCAGACACGAGCCTGTAAATCCAATCTGACCACTGATGCCGACCACCAGGTCTAGTTCGAAGAGGGAGTTTTCATTCGGATGTTGGGTGTCCATAGGCATGACACCTCCAACATCTAAAAGTCACATTCTCATAATCCAGCTTCTGAGTGATGATGTAAGGGCCCCAACTCAGCTTCATCTCTTCTTCCAGCCCTTACCTGACATTGAGGTTTACCAGAATTCTTGCTACCTTCTTTTGTTTTGTGTGCACAAAGGAGAAATTACCCTCCAAAAAAGTTCCCAAAATATTTCCAATCACTCAAAAATGTTGCTCCGACCAGTAGTGAAGAGGAATTCCACGCATTCGAACCTATAAAGGCACAGCATCCAATATTTCTTTGTTGGCATCGAAGAGCGGATTCCAAGGCTTAAGCATAACTGGGCAATGATCCCAGTTCCAGTTTCTATTGAGAACCCAAAGTGCATGTTCTTCATTGTGAAAATTGAAAGAAAACCAATTTCTAGTTAGTTCCTCCACCTCAAGCACATAACCTAGAATTGGAATCCAATGGACCTCCACCCAAGCTAAAATGTTCCACCATGCATACGTCCGGCCTAAATCCTTCCCAAATAGAGTCTGATACGTCATTTGAACTACCTGATTCCACTCTATGTCCTCTCCCAAGGAATAATTGTAGTCTGTATGGTGGGATATTACCCATTGCTTCCTTCCTCTTTTATGGGGATTCTCTAGACCCTCCTTAGAATCCTCACCACTAACATCTGAGCCAGTCTCGGTCCCCAAACTAGGGATTGAGAAACCCCTCTTCTCATACACACTGAAAATCCCAGAGATAAAACCATATATATGCAGATTTTTTTGACCTAGCTAGCCCAAAGGTTTCAACTGCCGACTTTCCCATGTTTGTCGCATCAAAATATTAACATCTAAGCCCAGATCTAAGATGATATAGTGCATGTCATAGTTACCTATCTGCGCATTCATCCTCAATTTGCGATCAATTTTACATTTCTTTTGTACTTGGTTAACTCTCTTCTCCATTTGTGGCTCTATAGGAATCTCGTTTATCATTTCTTGCAGCTCTACAATAGCATCTTTGTCTTACATTAGTGTTAAACAACTAGACAAAAAGGTTCTTAGCTTACTAACCTTTGGTGAGGATTTCTTCTGCAATATATGTTGGAATTGTTCAGGCATGTCCCTGACTTCCGTAAAGGTCAATGGTACTTCTGGGCTTATGAATTCCATTTGCACATCCCATAATATTTCTTTTTGTTTCTGGACAATTAGTGGCTCCTTTTTCTGCGTCGCTGGCCTCACTTGTGGATGCAGTTGTTCTTGTGGGTTATTTTGGTATGATCCAGTCGTCACGCCTCCTTAAGTTACGAAATCGATGTTTAGGTCTTGCGGTTCAGCCACAATCATCTAAACATTGGAATTTGCATTTGGGTTTGGGTTTGGTGGAGGGTTAGGTGCGAAAATGGTCCTTTCTTGCCACTTTGCGATCAACTGAGGGAATTTTTCAACATTATGATCCTGTCGCTTACAATATGAACATGTTTTGGAAGGCTCTAAACAATATCTAGAAAATTGAACCAGTTGTCTGTATTTATAACATGTAACTTGACCTCTTCCCCTACAAAATCCTCCTCCTCCTCCACCTCGTCCTTTGAAGTTTTTACCACCCCTTCCTTGCGGGTGTAGTTGCTGTGGTGGGTAGTAGTTCTGCTGGTAGTGTTGTTGATAGGGGTTTTGCTGTGTGTACGGCTGCTAAAGTGCATACTACAGTTGATACTGATTAGGTGGGAACTATGCAGGTTGATATGAGGCTTGCACCTATTCATCTTGAGTGAACCCCTCATTTTTTCATTAAGTATGTGTGACTGTCTTTTCTTTCAAGAGCTGGTATGCTCTACAGTCTTTTTCGTCATGTCCTACTGATTTACAAAATTTACAGAATAGGTTTGCAGGGGTACTTACAAATTTTTGCAAATATAAAAATTCTTCATCTTGGTGGCCTCTTGATTGGCATATATGACACCATGGTATCCCATGGCCGTTTAATGGGTTAGGTGCCCCTGAAGCGACATAGTTCAAGAAGGTCGAATAGTTATCCTTAGTGTGTCCGTTCATCCTACATTTTGTGCCCCAAAAGTCTTCTTATGCTTCTTTACCCTTCTTGATATCTTGAAGTTGTATCATTAGGTTGGCCAGCTGCAATTAGATCTGCACCATTCCGACGGCACCAGCGACAATGGGCCATTCCTTTAACTTCATTTCCAGATACAGTGCTTCTTTTTGGGATTCAATCTTTTGCTGCATCAGCAGCCCTCGAATGTGTGGTAGCATCGGAGCAATAAACCATTCTTTATGTTGTACATCGGACATTTGGAAGCTTACTTTGGCCATCAGTGTTTTAAACCGTTGGTCAAAATCCCATACCGTTTTCGATAGAGCTTGTTTGATTTCTTTGATTTCAGTAATACACTATGACTCCGATTTAGGTTTCCTGAACACAGATATCATTGCAGCTCGGATCTCCTCAAGGGTCTTCACCAGTGTTCCAGCTGGTGTAGCATAGAAATTCATGAACCAGTCTAGCGCACGAACCCTCAAGGTCATGATCATCTATGCCTTCTTTATGTCTGCACTATGGACTAAACATACCATCTAAACAACTTCACAGAGGAACCAATGTTGTTCGAGGTCTTTCGTTCCATTTCCATTAAATGCAGGTTACCAGACGTCTATAGCAGCCATTGAGTTGGCGTTAGGATCTTCTGGGAAAGGATTCAAAGGGGGTGTACCTCCTTGCGCACTAGTTCCAGGGCTAGTGCTATCAGTATTAGTGGTCCTTTCAGGGGATGAAAATCTAGATCTTATCTCAGGTGATATTGCTGGTGCTATGTAGTTGTGCTCTGATCTTGATGTCTCCTCATAGTCCTCAGAATCTTCAGGTCCTTCTAATATCTAGATGTATTCCTCCTCTTCGTCGCAAGACCCTTCATCTTCCAACAACTGAATTTTGTGCTCGCTTCCTTCGAACAAACTAGGATTCCATCAGCCCCTTTCAGGTTTCCTTCTCTTTCCTGATCTAAATCTTCTCCCACTCCTTAGGACTCCAATCTCTAGTTCAAGTTCTGTTCTTCTCGGGAACATTTCAACATACCCTTCCCCATATTCTTACTTGGTCATCTGTGACATAACCTCCTTCTAGGCATGCAACTCAACTACTTAAGTGCAAAATACCCTTCTCATAGGCAAGTAATTTTATCCATGTATTGATACCTAACAAGTATCTCCTTCATGGTCCTTGGAAAAAATTTCTTTCAGCTTCACTATATGAGGTTATAGTATCTACTACAAACTCAGTAATATATCCTTGCAATATACTATTAACCCAAAAATCAGCAGCTCTAAAATATAGTTACTCACATTGGTTACCTCATGAATCAGCTAGTCACTCCACTCAACAATCTCCCTTCTCTGGAAATCAATCTGCTTACTCACCAATCTTAGTAACCATTCGTGTAGTAAAATGGGGAGCTCAGCAAAGAAAATCTCATGAATATTAGAGTATATATATTCATCTATCAATTTCTCTACGCTCAACCATGTTCCTGCACTCTCTTCTTGCGTGAATGCAAATGTTTTAGAGTCCAGCCAGTCTTCTATCTCCTTCTTCGTTGGGTGCCATAACATTTCCCTTGATTTTATTAATAAGGTCTTAGAAACGTAACCATTTGTTGGCCACTTTTCCTAATTCACGTAACCCAGATTTTGTGCAGCCCACCGATCCAACAACTACCCTAGATACGAGCCCAACAGAGGAAGCCCCGTCAGCAATGCCTGTGAAGCAGGGACAATTTCACCCAAAATTTCTTCTAGATGGGTAACTGCTGGAACCATGTTTTTGTGATTGCCGAGGGATTATAGTCCCTTGGCTCACAGCAAAGGAGCTGAACGAAGGCAGTAGGATGGCTGGACATAGGAGTCATTATTGCGTGATCGAGCACAAATACAAGTCATCATGCGCAACTTGACCTTCCTTTCCACTTAGTAACTGGCACAACTTGTGCGGTGCAGCTGAATCATACCAATCGGGCCTACGACTCAAGTCGTGACTCAAGACAGAAACATACAGGCCGACAAATACATGTTCATTTCAGTGACGCTTCTCCAATTATTCATCTACTAATTACAGAGTAACACCAGAGATTTAAGCAGTATTTAACATTATACAGAAAGAAAACAACAACCATTCACATAAACATTCACCATATCAGTCATTCATTTAGACACAACAGATAACGTGGAAACCCATTTTGGAAAAACCACCAAGGTGCTCTTCATCTGGCATGAAAAAAGGATACAACACCTTGCAGTCTACGGGATGCAGACTGATCTTGAGATATGTCTTTAAGACTCAGACTTATGGTTCTCATTCTCTCTGGTTTTCTCTTCTACTCTACATCTACTCCTAGTGGTCTACACACATAGCAGCTAGCTCCACTATTGAACAGCCCCTCTATCACTACCCCACTCTTCCTGAGTCTTCTCTTCCCTGATCCCTACAACATTACATCAAAATGGAATCCTTCCCTGGATTACCACTAAACAGACAAAGCTATTATGGATGAGAAACAACTAAGGCTGCTAAAAGCCAACGAAATCCAACACAAGAAAACCTTCTAACTATTGCATCCCCCCTCTTTATACTATTTTACATGACCCCACAGGGATGACTGCATACCGACAGTTAGTTAACTAACACCATCAGCGGCCCCTCAGGCCACAGCTGTGGTGATCATGACTTGACACGAGGCACTATCGGCCTAACTTACAAATATCCTCCCGTACGTGTGTAGCTGTAGGATTACACTACCATAAACGGCCATGAGATGGACTCTGCACCTGTCGCTTTTCGGCCATCATCATTTATGCACTTTTGTGCTTGCCTTTCCTTCACCATGCACCTCTCTATTCTGCCTGCGCAGTTCCTTTGCTTCCTTCATGATCTTCCTTTGCTTCTATGACGTGCACGACGCATCTTCTTTGGTTATGCGTGCAATATTTTTCCTTATGCCCCTTTCCAAGGCCAATAGGCCCCCAACACTCACCTGTGGATCTTCCTGAGCCACGAAGCAAGGAACCTATGAGAGGCGCGATCGGCAAGGTACCTTTTGCAAAAAAATGTTTTTTTTTTTTACAGCTTCTTCTGTCTCATGGCTTACGGACCTTGTTCCTTTTTTTTTTTTAACGTTTCCTACACCACAGCGTATTTCCACTCTTTTTCGGTAAGAAGGTCAATGCGTTCTTTCAGTTGCTGCTCCTTTTCCTTCAACAGGGCCTTGCACACCTTAGCCTTCTTTTGTTCTTTTGCTTCCTGGTAACCAACAACATTTTCCCTTAGGAAAATTTCAGACGCGGCTCCCTGTTGAATGTTATAAAATTCCTCTAAGGTGAGCTTAGAGAAATACATTTGTGCCCTGTTATCATTAGGATGTGTGCTTGTCTCTGCGTCTACCTCGAGCGCATGCTGTTGAATCACCACTTTGATTGGTGGCACTAACGCTGGTGTAACTAGTGGGATACTATGATCAACACCATATGTATTAGCCTCTACTATAGCTTTGACATCCTGAATGGATGATTGTCTGACTCATCCATATCATCATTGTCCTCGATGTGTTCTTGCGACGGATCGTCTTGGGTATCGCCGCCTTCATGCTCTTCACCATTAACTTGGTGGAGCGGCGGTTCTTCCGTGTTTTTCTCTTTACGCAGCGGCTCTACTAGCAGGCTACGCCATTCCTCTGGTGAAATATTAATAATTGCATCCACATCATCATTTGTCACCATGAAGCTTGCATGGTGCACTTGTTGGAGCGGGTCCTTTGTTGGCAGCAGGGTTATAGCATGCGCATCGGCTTGAAACTTAATGAATGCGGCATACATATGTACAGTCATGGCGTGGATCCTGTGGGACTACCGAAAAACCTCACCCAGTGCCTCTACATGGATAAAGAAAGAAATGTTGTTATATTTCTGGTGATCATTGTTCACCTTACCTTCCCACAGATTCAGGTACCTTTCACCCAGGAAAGCTACTGGGACATCCATTTGTACATAGTCTAGCGAGTCAGCCTAGATAGTGAACGAAATCAATATTAGTAACCAGGAATAATGAAATTTGTGGTCTTCCTTGTGTTGATCCAACATCACATCATTGATAAGTGCATTTAACAAGTACCATGACCAGTCCTCCTAGTGCACATAAGTCTACAAGTTCCACCACTACTGCTAGGCATTGTGTAGGTATCATTTTATGGAATATCTTGCAGGATAGGATTTTTGCAGAAACGTGCACACTTTTGTCCTAGATGGGCCCCAGTGAGTATCCCTGGCCCGCTCGCTAAAGGTTATGCTTCTGCTTGATGGTTTTAGTTTTGTTCTTATCTAGGTATGACACAGGAAATTTTCCTTCACTTAGGAGTCCAGTTATCCTTGCAATTAACTCGGTGTCAACCAGATATGGCTTATCCAGCCATAAGTATCCTCCATGGAAGCAGACCAGTAATTGCTTCACGTATGTATTGATATTTCTGCTATGGCCAAAGTGAGGCATGAACAACATGATGGATAGACCTGTGGTGGCAAGTCCCTCATCCCACTTCTATGGCTTGAGCACCTGGGCATCACTTGTTGTGGACTGGGTTATGCTCATGCAGTATTTTTTCTACAACCCCTCCTACTGTTATGTGTCAAAGTCTTGGAACTTCAATACATCCAACTCAGGAAGGATGTTGTGCAGCAAGGTCATGCCAATAGGGATCCGTGGTGCTACAAGAGTAGTCACCACCTTTTTTGGAATATCTTCCTCCGCTATGTCATCTCTTCTTGGATGAATGTCACAAGGGAAATTCGGGTTGTCCCGCTCTACCTCTGGCTCTGTCTGTGGTAGCAAGCATTCACTTATGACATCTTCTAATTGCTCGCCAGCATGTGCCTTTCCTTGCTCGTCGAGAGCGGTCGGATCCTTACATTTCCTTTGCTTTGATGGTGGTCATGTAGACACCTCTCCCGACTGCGTCTCACTGGGCTTCCTCAGCTTTCTGTCAGGTGCCATAGCTACTTGTTGCAGTCTTGGAGCAACTGGTATTCTCTGAACTAGTTTTGGTATAGCATGCAACCCAGGGGTTGGAATAGTAGCATGACCATCTTGTCTGCTTTGCTACTTTTGTGTTCTTTCCATTGAGTCGATCTCTAGTGATTGCTGCAGTTGGTGACCCTCACCTAATTGTATTCCTAGTTACTCAAAAATGGGGCAACCAAAGATGAGAGTAGCTTATGATGCCTCACTCTCACTGTTAACACCCAAAAATGGTTAACTACCTCATCTATCCCATTTCATGGCTCATTCGTCCATTTACCTACCATATTTCCCTGAAAATCCCACTAAAAGCCTCCAAAAGGCCATAAAACCATCTAAAAAGGCTCTAA
>LPNX010607278.1:174323-211972 GCA_001517045.1 Pseudotsuga menziesii | reverse complement strand
AAATTCTAAGGCAATAGTATGAATTACATGTTTATATAGATTTTTATAAAAAAAATTGGGTGGGAAAGACATTTAATTTTGTAGTTGGAGTGTGATTAATGCTTGAATTCACTCTCGGGATTTTGCTTTAAAGGACCTCGACCGAGAAAATACCTCGGTCGAAGTATTAATAAGACCTCGACCGAGGGTTTTTAAACCCTCGGTCGAGGGCTTTACAAACCCTCAGTCGAGGTCTTATAAATACCTCGACCGAGGTATTTAAATACCTCGGTCGAGGGCTTAAAAAAACAGACTTAGCCCTCATTCAAACAAATGGAAAATTTCCTGTGCCTTGAAGAGGTGTAAACCCTACCATTCCTAGCACATAACTGAGCAGAGTTGATACCAATAGATTCACCAACGAATCTTCTATCCATTGACGTATCATACACGCATTTTGGTATTCATATGATATTTATTTTTTAATTACTTCTAAAACTTATACTTAGAAAACCACACTGCAACTTCGAAGCAACTCAAAGAAAAATCCGCAGAGTTAAAAATACACAGCCAAAAAATTCTTAAAAATGCACACATCACATATGGACGTGTCCTCTTCAAAAGTGTATCTTTGGTTTTTCAATTTTTGAAAAAATAGAAAAAATTTCTTTACGTGGACAAATATAAGTTTAAAACGATGCTAAAATCGAATGTGGTCACTTTCGAAAAATAATAAATAATTGTATAATGAGAAAAAAATTAACAAAAAAATATGCACATCACACTGAATTTTATGTAGATCATGCTCATATAAATAGTTTTTTAAAATTATTAATGCAAGATTGAATTACTCTACGTGGACACGAGCCACTTATTAGCTTCTTCAAATTTTTAAGGTCACATAGTTCATTAAATGCAAAAATTCACACATTAAATGACATCGGAATATTTTAAAAAAAATATAACCATGAAGCCAACATAATATTCTACAATTTGTTTTTTTACTGCAAGTCAAAATTCACATGGCATATATGCGTTTTGAGGGATTCTATCTAGCACATGAGTAAAAAATCAGGTTTTCATCGCCAAATTTGGCCAAAAAGTGTTACCCATCTTCATGGAATCACCCTTTTTAAGGTTTTTTTTTTATACCACTTGTTCCAATTTTATTTGAGATGCACATACTAAATGACTATACTAACAATATATAACATCAGGTTCATAATATTAAAAGTAGACATAATTTTTAGTCATACGGGTTTGCTGCAAAAAATAGCCTTTTAAAATGATGGATCCTCTCTCGTATGTAAATCCGTTGTCATTTTAGTCCTCCAATAACTTCATTTTTCCTTCGGTGCATCGCATCAAATAATATTTTACATTTTCGTTGTTGTCTAAAGGTGCAATCACAGCAAAAATATATCCTGTGCAAATTACAATTGGCGTTAAATTGACTATATAAACATAAGGTGATGGACAATATTAAACAATCAACAACATCATTACCTTCTCTAACAAAATATGAAATACTATCACCATCAGATGATATTTTTATTTCTTTTGATTCTAATTCTTCTAGGTTTGCTAGTGGCATTTTTTCTTTTGGATTAATCTCTGTGTGTTTCCAATTTTTTACGTAGTTGTTCGTTATGTTTTCACAAAATTCTATAGATTCAACATTTTCAGTGCAAATATGACAAAAACATGTTTGCTTTCTACTATAAAATGCAAACACATTTTGGAAGGATTTTGTTTGAATAGAGTGAAGTTTGCTAGTCCCATGTATGGTGCTAGCCTTGCATGGTATTGATCTATCTATATCTTGGACCCCAACAAGCCAAAAAATCTTACACAATAAATGATAAATCACAAATGACAACTTTTAATGTGAGTGTACAAATACTTCAATGTTAGTACATAAATTTTTTAAAATTGACAATTAATATAAATTAAAAAAATAATGTACATACTTGTGCACATTTTTTGTTTGTTGACTACAATCATGGCTTAGATTTGATTTACACCATTGGACAACCTCTATAGCTGAATGAAATCATCTAGAAGAATGGTTCATTTTCCATCTTCAAAGTGCTCTTTTTACACATGCTCCTGCACCATCATGTTCACCTTTTCCATGTCCAGTTTCAAAGGAATTCCAGAAATGTTTAATGTTCATTGCTTTTATGAAGTCGACATAACCAAAAAAATTATCGTGAAGATTTAAATTGTCTTGCACATCCATCTGACCATATCCAATGTTCATTGAATTTAACTTTACGAATTTTTAGTGAATCATAGAAAAATGTTTCAATACAATGTTCAACGAAATGTGTATCATGTGTACGATCATCGCTGATATAAAAGTGATATTCTTTAATCACATCTCGATTGCCACACGTGCTTTCAATGCCATCAAAATCTTGTTGAGAATGTCTATATAGAACATGGAAAACTATCGAAACTTGGTTAGAATGATAGTATTCACTTTGAATCTCTTTTTGTGCAGCAAATGTGTAGTTTTTTACAAAATCAACTACAGACAAAATTGTTCTAGTTGGAAAAATTTCACGGGAATGTTTGAATTTAAGGTCTTGCCATCATGCTCTATGTGAATGCTTGGTGTAATTATAAATTTCACTTTCAAAATTTTTGAGAAAATCTGTCACACATATTTTATCTTCTCGCAATTCAATTCTTTTGGAATGTGCATCACTAGAACTTGTAGAATAATTGTTGTATTCATATCTTCTCCAATCAATGGTTACATTTGAAAGTGACTGATCATTATCGATAGGGTATTTATTGTGGAATAAAACAAGATTTTCACAACCATGACAATGTTTCCATTGACACATTTCGTATTATAAAATACTTCATCATGATTTCTCTCACATAGGGTTTGAGATATGAATTCACATATTGTGGGCGGAGGTTGTGAATTTGTCCAAAACATTTTACCAAATTAAAGAAATGTGTTGTAATAAAATTGAAATTGCACATGATTATGAAAACAACATGTGTCACATATAGTAATAGTTATAACATACCATGGTTTTTGTTTCACAAATGTAGTGATCGACATATTAATTCCACAATGATCTTTCTTGAATTTATTGAACAATTGTACTTGTGTGATTTTCATTATATGTTTTGGATGGAATTCATATATATTTCGTGATATTGTTTGTCGTATCACATCCCTTTAATTTGGTGAAACTTGGGCATGTTCCAGCCAATATTTCTGTATAATATCTTTAACACCTTCTCCCATTCTATCTTTGTGAGGTTGTCTACAAATAATTTACCAGCAAGCAAGTTCATCATTTTCATCTATTTGCATTCTGAATTTGCTATGTTTGTATAATGTATTTCTTGAGGCTCCAATTGCTTGTGCTAGTTGTGTTGTCAAACGTTTTTTGTCTAGTACTAACTGAAACAATTGCTATCTGAATTTTTCTACGTGCAGCATTGGTATCTTTCTTTCTGGATTTTCCAAATTTTTTTATTGCATCACCTATATTTTCTATCACATTATGTTTCAGTTTCGACTCTTTTGTCGCCTTGTGAATACCCAATAATGACGTAGCACCTTCTGACTTCTTGGACACCAATAAACATCTCAAAATTTGTGCTTGTCCTGCTACTGAACAATCCTTGAGAATATCATCATAAATTTTTGTAGCACGATATCGTGCAACATGTATGGGTAATTTTTCTCTATATTTGTCGCAATAAATGTTTTCTAACATTTCATCATCAATGGTGAAAGTACCTATACATCAAATTAAATTAAATTTAACATATATCCAAAAATACAATTCATTATAAAAAATGAATTTCAAAAATACATGATATATACATACTAGGTCCAATTTCTGGATCTTTGTTCTGATCTTCAATATTGACTTCATCAACATTAACATGCAAATCACTATTTACATCAACAATGGTCTCTTAAACTTCCATTTGTTCTTCTTGTACCCAATTTTCAATTTCCATTTCATCAACATTGTCATGTAAATATGTTATTATATCTTCATTTATTTCTTTTGTTTCTGCAACCCTTTCTCTTTTGGTCGTATTTCTGAGTTTTTGTTTTTCCCTATTAGCATCGTCATCACGTTTACGATCAATTTTTTTTACGGTTTATTTTATTCCCCATGATTGCTTAATCTTCTTTTGAAAAACCCTTGGAAAAAAATAAGAACACCTTGTAAAGAAATCTTCTTTGTAAAACAATTGGAAAAAAAAACTCTTTGAAAAAAAACCTTATTTGAAAAAACAACTTATATAAATATTTTGGAAAAAAAAAAGTCATTTGTAAAAATACTTTGCAAATAAACTATTTGGAAAAGACCCATTGCAAAGAACCTACTTTGCAAAAATACCTTGGAAAAAAAACTTTTTGCAAAGAAATAACTTCTTTTCAAAATTACTTTAGAATACAAAATCTTTGACAAAAATGACTTGGGAAAAACCTCTTTGAAGGTACCCCTGGGTTATAAATAAGAGGAAAAATACCTTCTAAAAACCCTTTGGCAAAGGAAATCTCCTTTGAAAACTCCTTCAAAAATACTTTTACTTATACGAAATGAAGAGGTGAGAAAATAATGAGGCTCTTTCATTTTACTTATACGAAATGAAGAGGTGCGAAAATAATGAGGCTCTTTCATTTTACTTATAAGAAATGAAGAGGTGCGAAAATAATGAATCTCTTTCGTTTTATTTATACGATTATTTATTTCGGTTAACGAATTTTTTTTTGTACTTAGTTTTTCAGCCGAACAACCTTATTTGTAACGTTTCCATTATCGAAAAACATTGTTCGATCAAATAACCTCTGAAACCTATAACCTGCACAGTTTTCAGGTTTCCTCATTTTTGGAAGGAAAAATGGATGCCTTACACTACAAATCGATTGTCGGACTTGATACTTTTAGTTTCGTCATTAAATCTACTTTCTGTAGGTATAGATTTTGTTCTTTATAGGTGACATCCGATATTTTTTATTTTTTTTGTTTCTTAACATGTGACAAGTTTAGTTTCATCTCTTTCAAAATGCGATGAAATGAAAAATATATAACTTTAAAAATACACCACCACAAAAATTGAAACAAATATGGTGCACTTAATTGGAGTGTCTACTTCAAAAGGGTATTCATAGATTTTTAAGTTTTATAGTCAATTGAGATAAAAGTGGCACAACCAAAAACATGTTTAAAACCAACAAGGTTTTTCCATTGATCGAATTCAAAAAATATTATAATTAGTATATAGATCCGTTGGTTACAAATTTATAGTCATCACAATAGTATATTGTGTGTATATTGTTGTAGCATATTTGTGTTTTGCAAAACATGACTTTAACAATGACTTTATGGGCGCAACCAAACATGACTATTTTTTAGTCCTTTCATTTTATAAGGATGCACTGCCAAACATTTTCCGAAATGACATATCAAATATTAATAAAAAAAATTCAAAAAATTATTAATAGAAAGCTAACATAATTCTCTAAAAGTTTTTTTTTACTTGAAAGTGAAAATCTAAACGAAAATATCACTTTCGTTCGCCCAAAGTTGAAAAACATGAAAAAATCAAATTTATTTTCTCATAAGACCCCCCAAAATAGACACCCATCTTCATGGATTCACCCACATCTTAGTCTGTATGAACTATGTCACCGAGTGGGTAGAAGATAAAGCTTTATTTAGATCCACAGAGAAATTGGTGGTAGAATTTATATATGAGGAAATATTCACCCAGTTTGGTGTACCTAGAGAAATTGTCACAGATCAAGGTACCAAGTTTACTTCTAAATTAATGAAAGAACATACAACGAAATATGGCATCCGACATTGCAAATCTTCACCTTACCACCCTCAGGCTAATGCTCAGGTAGAATCAACTAATAAAGTATTAGAATCCATTTTAACTAAGACCATTCACTTACATCATAAGGATTGGGCAGATAGACTCTCAGAGGCTTTATGGGCCTATAGGATAACATGGAGAAACACTACCGAACATACCCCCTATGAGTTGGTGTATGGAAAAAAAGTCCTTTTAACTATTGAATTTCAAGTTAAAACATTTTGTATGGAACCACAATTAGGCATGAATTTGGATGAAGTAAGAAAAGAATGAATATTACAGTTTAATGATTTAGATGAAATTATACAAGATGCACTTCAAAGAACAATGTTAATGCAGAATCAACGAAAAACATGGCATGATAAATTTATTAAGCAAAAGTAGTTTAATATTGGATACTGGGAACTACTATTCTATTCACAATTTAAAATTTTTAAAGGGAAATTAACTACCCATTGGATGGGTCCATACGAAGTACTTACATCTTTTGACAATGGATCAGTAAAAATTAAAACAAATGATGGCTTAGAAATTTCCTTTGTAGTAAATGGACATAGACTTAGGCTCTATCATCAACTGACATCTAAACATGATTTCAGATAAAATGTTTTGTAGCAAAATGAAATGGAATTAGTTGAAGCGGAAGCTAATCCTCCTCCTCTTGATCTTTGAAAAATATTTTGGGTTATTATCACTTGTATAGATATGTAAATATGTGCTTGTTTCTTCGAATACATAAGAGTCATTTCTAATAGGTTGTTTACACATGACACTTTTTCTTTTATGTCTTTATGAATAAATTGACTCCTCTAACAAGTGGTTTGCAGTTTGATTACAAATATATTATCTCTATGAGCAAGTAACAGAATATTACTTGGACAAGGAAAGTATGCTAAATACTCGTACGATATTTTAATATTTTTGGGGTACTTTCAAAATTTGTAGCTTATACAAAGAAATTTTTATATATCAATCCTTTGTATATCATACTTAACCAATTCTATTACGATTCATATAGTTTTTGGTATTTTGATGCATACATGTATATTTCTGATTTATTCTTTTAAAAAATTGCTCGATAAGACCTATTTTCATTATCATATTTTCCACATCCTTATTTTTCACCTATGATTTACTAGTTTTTCCTATACTTGTTATCAAAACTTGTCTCTTGACTATTTTGGTGATAACTCAAACGCAAGTGTAATTTTTATCTGTGGGGAACATTACTTTACTTTATAAAGAAGAATGACTGTTAGGTTAAAGAACAATTTTTAGTTATTATCTTTTGACAT
Source organism: Pseudotsuga menziesii (assembly GCA_001517045.1). Classification (NCBI taxonomy): domain Eukaryota; kingdom Viridiplantae; phylum Streptophyta; class Pinopsida; order Pinales; family Pinaceae; genus Pseudotsuga; species Pseudotsuga menziesii. Next base: position 204,824 of record LPNX010607278.1, on the reverse strand, counting down.
GTTTTATGAGTTTGGCCATTATCAAATTACTTATAAATTTATTTTGAAAAGAATGAATTATATGTTTAGCAGGACCTAAAATGCTTTAATACCAATCGACTTCCATATATTTAAATATCATTATACAAGGCAAACCCACGGGGGTACTAAATAGGATTGCTGGCAGCGGGTCAATGCTAAGTAAAAACCTTACAACAAGAAGCTTGATAAATGCAAGTAAATCGGTCGTGATAGTAAATAGGCTCACTGGCAGCAAGCCTATGCTTGCATGGTACCAAGATAAACCCACTGGGGTACTAAACAGGCTTGGTGGCAGCGGGGAAATATATGGTAAATTAGATCTAGTTAATACACCACTATGCACATAGTTCGTCAAATAGTAATAATATATGAAAAAAATTTGAATTTTTTTATTTTATTTCATGGCCACTATTTCTAATGTCATTTGAGAATGGCTCTAAGTTGACTTTTCCCCGATCGTCTAATTCCGCATATATCTAAGATGTCATTATCTTAGAAATGGGACCCATAGCCATAAATCTCACACACTCTGGGGTACACTTAAAATACTTGATGATGATAGGATATCTCTACAATGAGGCATGGATGGCTTGTTTTTCCCTATGGCATTCTTTTAATTATATTATTCTCATTTTACATGGTCTTTCTCAGCACTATTTTATTTTTCATAAATATACATTTATGAACCATTTCCATTTACTAGTTAGTTTCCTTACAACAAATTAACAACATGCTAGCATTCTTTCTATTTTTTGGAACAATTATTTTTTCTCTCTGTATGGCTTGAGGACATGCCATCTCTCTGTTTTGGGGGAAGATGGATTTGATTTGAAAAATTAGATTATTTTTTATTTTTGATAAATCTATTTATCTCCAACAAATGATAACTATTTTCAAAAATATAAACAATGGAATTTGGTTATAGCTTGAAGCATATTTTACAGCAAAATTCAATATGGTCTTACCATATGAAGAATGGAATGAAGGCAAATGAAATATGAAATAGTGATCTAAAAAAAATGGTGATATTATAGTACTTATGATTAAATTTGCTAACTAAATTTTGTTTTTGAGCAAATACATTTTACTTATATTTCACTGTTAATAATTCTATTCTCTTACCTATTTATGCATGAAAATGAGGAATCTTTTTGTTATTCAAAATGCAATTTATGCTTTTGTGTTATATATTCAACCTGCCCAAAGTTTTACTTTAGACATGGTTGAATTAATTTTAAAACTTTATAAATGATAAAATTATTTTGAACGTGAGAAACATTGAAAACTCAATAAATTTATTTTCATATAAATGTGTGACGTGAAACATATGTTAATTTTAAGTTATAGGTTAACAGAGTGAAGTTTCAATTATCTTCTTCATCTGCCAAGTTGAAGGCAACTGCTATTTCGCCTTCTTCCTAAATTGTTTTTCTTTATCTTTGCTTAGTGGGACCTGATATTTCTTTGGTTTGGGAGAATGTTGATCCTAGATTTGTTATCATTTTTGGCAGATGAATTATTCATTTAACCACATATTTTATTATCTTTTGTATATTTTATGACACACAGATCATTATTCAACGTCAGGTATGAGTGTTTTTAAGGTTTATATAAAAGTATTTTATTATTATCATTTTTATGGTTTTATTAATTAAAAATAAAATTATTAAAACTCATTTCATGTATTAATTGGTTTGTATAATTGTTTATAGGTTTGATAATATTTTTGGGCCAAGTTAATACACAAAACGCATTCATCCTGCTTTCCACACGGCATGTCCAGCTCGGCGTCTAGCTCGTCATTCAGCCCGTTCCGTGAAACTCGCTAGTGGTTTGCAAGATGTCAAAATGTGTTGTTGAAGACTCCTGTATTGATGTACGCCAATAGATAGACACTCTGTTCTCCCTATATCAATTCCCAATGTATCGAGCTCACATCCCAGCCTTTCATTCAGCACTCCATCCATATTTCCCATTAGACTGCACACTACTAAGAATTAACTCTGGGCATTAAAATATTGGAATAGTCGACAAACGATCTAGTAATTGATGCATTTGGTGATGAAGCTATGTTCTAGATACTTTCCAACATGCGTTCTCCTTTTCTCGCTACCACATCAACCATCCACGTGCTGGATTGATGCATTCAACTCATGCCTTATAAGATTCACCACTACGCTCTCCTATGTTCTCCATTAGTCACCTACTGCACTAAGAAAGGAACTTGTGCACCACCTTTGTATATATTTCACGTTGAAGAGAAGCATGTGCGGCACCTTTGAAGACTGTTCGCGCTAAAGAAGGGAGATGCTTATGTGTTGTCCTATGATAAGTTAAATGCCATTATATTCGACTAAATTTAGAGAGCATTCGACCAATAAAGGGTTGGATTTCTCATCCATGTAAATCATTATATAAAGCATCCTCTGTGAGAGAGCTCAATTAGCTAGAAAATCAGTCAGTTAGCAGAGTTCGGAGAAGAGTTCTTGCTGTGATTTACTCTTGAACTTTGTATTTATGTTCCACCATCTGAATAAATATTTGTATGCATTGCTGTTGAAGATTGTGTTTAAATATAAGTTAGCCAAGCATCACTCCTAATTGCTGAGAGGGCCCCTAATGAACAAGATGTTCATTTTCTTTGTTTAGCTTAGTTTCTTTTATGTTTTAGCTAGTGTAGTTTAATTTCTAGTTTGCTTCCATTAAATTATAGTAAATGCCATTCTATATGTTTTCTCTAATAAATTAACTTAGTTTTATTTCAAAGTTAATTAGTTAGATGTATGCATATATTGCTTTTAGTTATTTTCTTTCAGTCATTTTGTTTCCAGTTATTTTATTTCCAGCATTACTTTGAGTCTTTGTTTTCAAGAATATAGAATAAGTTGTTTTTTATGAATTTACAAGAGATTCAATTATGTTGTTTATTTTCCTATTTTGAATTTATGCAAGTTAATTTCCACTCTATTTATTAGTTTAATATGCAATGATTCATTTTGTTCATGAATTAGTTTAAGTTTGATTTGTTGTTAACAAGTTTATTTACTGTTCTGATGCATTAGAATTACATCTGTGTGGATTCAGCTGAAGATTAGTTAATTTAGGTTATATTTTACTATTTTAATTGTGTAGACTGTCATTCAGACAATGTGTTCAGTCTATTATTCAACCACCCCTTTCAGGCCCACAGTTCAGTCAATCATTCAACCCTTATTTTTGTTTTTAGTGTTTTTATGTGTTTTAAGATTGTTTTTAGTTTTGTTTTGTGAATGTATGAATTACGTTTTTACTTTAATAGTTAGATGACAATTTTGTTTAACATTAAAGTTAATGTTTAGTTGTTTTAAATTATTTATTTAGTTTTTATCATTTTTCTTACTTCTTTTACCTTGAATGAAGTTTAATTTATTCTTAAGTTTTGTTTTTTATTTTGTTTTATTGTTGTATGGTTTTGTGTTTATTTCTTTTGAATTTATTTATTTTTTTGTATGCCAAATTTAGGGTTATATGTGTCTTCCTTAATAAGTTTCTAAGTTGTCTCTTCTATGTTGTGTTTTTGTTGAAAGAACTTGTAGGATAGAACCTAAATATATTTATTTTATTAAGTTTTCTAGTTGCTTATAAGTTAATTTTTCCTTGTACCCTAGTTTCCCATTTGAATAGTTCATTGTTGATTGTACTTCAGTTTAAAAGCAATTTTCAATTGTTTAGTTTATTTCAGTTTAATTACTTTAATAATTGCATTTTTAGGAGTTTTACTCAGTTTTTCATTGTGAAAGATCTTTTAATCTTTTGGTTGTTAAAATATTTTGTGTCAACTCTGAGCTTACCAGCCCCGGTTGATAATTAAAGAATAGGTGAATTAATTTGTACATAATAATACACCCAACATAGAGCTCATTGGATGTGGAATTAAATTTTTCATCGAGCAAGTACCCACTTAGAATACTTTTGACGAACCCCGCTACTCCAAAAACAAGAAATAACTAAAAAAATGTGATGATGACATCATCATCATGTTTTCCAGGTATTTGTTGTTTTTGGGGTATACATTTATTTCAAAAGTATGTTGAGTGGATAGTCGTTGGATGCGGAATTTAATTATGCATCCAACGAGCTCTCCCGATCGAAATTTGAGTAAAAACATGGGGAGATATGTCAAAAATACAAACAAAAAGTAGTTTTTTCTCTTCCTCCAAAATTAATAAATATTATTTTATTATTTTAACTATCATTTTATTAATTTTTTTAAGGAGGCCCATTTTGAGTTGAAATTTCCTCTAATGGTTTACCTTTTTACCTGTACATGCCTCCTCTGGAGTTCCACCATCTGAAGCACTTGACGAATCTAAGTTTTTTAAGTGAACAATGGTATCTATAATGTCAACCCAAAATTATAAGGGAAACCTTGCATGAAATCTAATACTCCTTGCATGCTCCATGATCGTTCTCTTCATCCTTTCTGACACACTATTTTCTTATGGTGTTCCAGGGACCATGTTCTCTTTGTGAATCCCATTTCATGGACACTAACTGTCAAACTCATTGCTGCAATATTCACCTTCATTATCAAATGTGAGACATTTCAACTTTTCTTTTGTTTCATTCTCAACCAAAGCTTTCCACTTCTTAAAATTACAAAACACATCATATTTATGTCTAATGTTATAAAATCATGTTTTTCTAGTTTCATCATCAATAAAAGTAACACATTAATTAGAGCCACCAAGATATTGCACTTGAGCCAGTCCTGATACATCTGTATCCATGAGTTCTATATTTTCACTCTTCTTCTATTTCCCAACCCTAAGAAATCTAACTCTATTATGTTTTCCATAAACACAATTCTCATAAAATTCCAAAATTGCATGCTTCAGATCTAGAAGAAATTTCCTTGAGTGACAAATTTGCATCCCCTTCTCACTCATGTGGCCAATCCTATGATTCAGAACGCTGCACCTATTTTTGTGGAAGCTATAGAGATGGAATAATCAGTATTATGAGAACATAAATACAATGTACCTAGCATATCTCTTTTGCTATTGTGATTTCTCCTTTAGTGACATTCTACCACGTTTTTCCAAACGTAGACAAACAATCACTATCTCCCTAATACTCTGTTGATATCATATTTCTCTTCATAACAAGAATTTGTGTTATATCTTTTTGCATCCACTCATTTCCATTGTTTAACTAAACAAGGACCTTACCGATTCCAACAATTTTATATGGTTCATCATCCCACGATATAACATGTACAAAATCACGTGGAAGATAATCATAAAATAATTTCCTATCGGGTGTAGCATGACATGAAGCTCCTAAATCTACTACTAATGTAAGAATCAAAGTATTATATAAAAAACATAACATAATATATAGATATTTAAATATTAAATAGTCATATTAATTTTTAATATTAATATATATTAATAATTAATAATGATTAATTAGTTAATTAGAAAAAAGTAAAGAGATGTACCCTTTGATTTGAAAAGGCATGAAAAGGCTTATATAAAGCCCTACCAATGTAAATGTAAATAATATATCTTATCTCAAACTTTTATACATATATTGTTTTATCCAAATGGATTAGAATATACTATTCCAAATATTTTGGTAGTATGTGTATGGGCGAACTTTTGTTCAGCTAATTTCATATGAGAATTAATATGATTATGGATTTTGGCCAAAATTGTCAACGCTTACTTGAACTAAGTCTTTGACCTTACTTGAAAGAAAGAGAAAAAGTTAAAAAAAATGTAAAAAAAAGTGAAAAAAAAAGAAAACACAAAGAACTAAAAGAAGTAAAGAGAAAATCAAATATAGAAACCGCACATGATCTCTTAAAAAAATTATACATGGTTTCTTCTTCAACAACAAACAAAAACACTTAATTTATTAAACTCAATATTACACAATAACATTCATATTATTAATATTGAATTTTTAAAATTGTAATTTTATAAACTTTGTATTTATTAATTTATAATAATAACATTTTGTAATATCCTGAATTTTGAAATTAACTATAATGGGCATGAGTCCCATTTCATATGAGTTACTTTAATGTTTATCTTTGTATATTGGGAGCATGCCCCACTACACATGAGTTATGTTGATTAGTTTGATATATCGAACGTAAGCCAATACATATGTTTTATTATCTTGTATATGATTGTTTATGTTGGGCATGGATAGTGATGGACAAGGATTATCGTCGTAGTATGATGTAATGGATTTATTATTATGTGATTAGCCTTAATACATATACTAATATTCTTATTGTGATGAAATCTACAAAATACTGAATGCATGATTGAGATATATAATGTGTTGTGTGTAAACCCTGAACCACATGACTTATGAATTTTTCTTTGAGCATAAGCAGTGGAACACATGAGTTAGGATATTTTTTGTTGAGCATAAGATCTAGACCAAATGAGTTATAAGACTGGAAATGTTGAGCATAATCCCTATAGAATTCCAAATTGATGTTGAGCATAATCTCTCGAGCATTGGATCCTTGGCCATTGTATCCCTAGGTGTACCATACAAGTACATCCTAGCATTAGTGTAGAGCGAGAGGATCTGGAGTTGCAATAAGTGGAAATCCCAACTTTTAGTGTTGAGCTTGGATTTGAATAGTGCTAGGATTTACTGAAATTAAGAGTGTTGAGAGAGAATGACTCTGAATAGTACCGACCCTTATCATACTTATTTTAAGTTGATTAAATGAAATTTCAAAATCTACTTCTCATCACGGATAGGAAGTACTACCAGGATACATGAGGTAATCCAACATGAAAGAAATATCTAGAGATTCCTAAATTAGTTTACCAACCCTACCTGAGGCCTTGATAAAAGAAAAGAAGCTAAGCTAAGGGAAGCATAAATAAATAAGGCTATGTTATATGATGCATAAATAAATATTAAAGATAATATGTAAAGTTTATATATATTATGAATAAAAGAATATATATATAAAAGAATAAATATAACTAAAGTAATAAATAAAGAGTCTATGTATTTATTATTAACTAAAATGATTAAAAAAAATATTATATTCTAAACTTCAATTAGGAACTAGTAAAAAGTTCCTAAGCTAAAAAAATAACTATTATATCCACATAAATCAATTAAATATTATTTTCAAGAAAATAATGAATTCTTGATCTAACTGAAGTTCAAAACAACTCCCCTTTACTAAAATATTTTCTATAAATATCCAAGCCAAGAGAAGGCTTGGGGGATCTGGTCAGTATTCCTAAATAGTTTTGGAGAGCATTTTTGAAAGAAAGCATTATTATAGAGAGACATATATTCCTAATAAGAGAAGCATGGCCTTTAGGAGTTCTAGATCACTTTCATGTTGGAGCCAACTCGGGGGATCCAGAATAGAACCATGATCGGTTTTGGGTCATCATTGGGAGGAACGTGGTTGCTTCAAAGTTATATGGTTATCATATCTAAGGTGAGACGTAGCTAGGATTTTATTAATTCTGTGTATTTAATTGTGCATGGTTCTTAGCCATCAAAAAGATGAATAGTTGCAGGTATGAGGTCTCTACATTTTCAACTTATATTATTTTTATTTACAAGTTGCTTTTATAGTTATTATGCTCTAAAGAACTGAAATCTTACTTTTTAGTTTGAACACATGCTTTAGGTTGTTTCATTTGTTGAATTTGAGTTTCAACCTTCCTTTTAGAATTATATTTAACTAGTTTAGAAGTTTCACTATAATTAAATGTATTCTTCGATGGATTCTAGGGTTAAATTCCTTTTAGAATTACATTTAACTAGTTTATAAGTTTATGTTAAAGTTTTTAGTCTAGGTACAAACTTTAGATTCTAGATAGATTTAAACTAAGCCCTACATTAAAACATAGGTCTCATTTAAAATAAATGAGGGACTAAAAAAAATTAACTAAGTAAACCAACAACATTAAATAAACTATGCTCAAAGAATAAAACAAATTATATACAAATTAAATACATATCCATAAAAAGTAAACAAGGAATCGAATCCCTTTGATAAATTCAAACACATAAGTTGACGCAGAGGTGTCATATTACATTTCCCAGCAAGCTCAACCATATAATACATAAAACCCATATACATATAAACAATAAAAAATTAAGTTAACAAAAAAATTTACCATAATTCTTCATGGAAATTCCAACAGCCTATCCACGAATTCAAGAGGAATAATTGTTACACTATTAAAGCCAAACTTATAACCTAAACATTATAGTTCTGAGCATCATTGAATCTTGTTAACGATTGGCAAGCTACCACAACATTTTCAAAACCTAAAACTATATACACAAACAATGAATTATATTATACTACAAACAAAATCATAAAGCGAATATCAAAAATTCCCAAACCAAATGTCATATGCTCCAACCAAGAGCGTTAAACATTTCTTGAAAGAATAAAAAAAATGAACTATACATTCCAATAACTAAACAATAAATGATAATTAAGGCCACTGACCATCACGACCTATGGTCGAGTTCGATAACCTCTCCCTTATCATTGCTAACACAAATAATAATGTTAAGCAATTCCACAAAATATCTAAAACTTAATAAACATCATACCCAGCGAATGATCGACCCAATATCAAATCTCATATAGCCCCATTCAAGAGCAATAAACATGTTAAAAAAACAAACAACCATGAAATAATATAACCAAGTATCGAATCCTTTAAACAAAATACCATTAGCATGTACACATAAGAACTAAAATATAAACTCAACACACACATTGCGCTTAATGAGGAAGGCTCGGATCAATCCATTACGACTGCCTTTAAAATAACCAAATCACCATATCCAACATGCAGATAGAGATAGGATTTTTCTTGACAACCTACAACACTAATTCGTTAAAAATACAAACATGGAATTCTCCCATGAAAACCAAAAACCACTACGAAGCAAGGGCTCTTCCTTTGTCATCTTTTAACTTAGGTAAATTATCTAAACTAAAATCAAATAAATAAATTGATAGAGCATCATCCATTTAAAACAATGAATCAATTAACTAAACAAGATTAGATTTTGATGCAGGAGCATTATCTCTCAAAGCCAACCAATGAATTTATGATGAGACCCTAAGGTCTTCACATCAGCCCAAGGAGGGTTTTATTGTAAAACCATTGTAAATATTATGTACAAGTGTTTATTTTCCTTGAAAGTCTAGATAGGATAAAATATCTAATAGATGTTAGTAGGGGATGAGTAATTTTGTTGAGTCATGGCCTGTTAGTGGTGTGAGAATCATTTTCGATCATGACTCCCTGTGTGGAGATCAAGTCACAGTAGGTTTTGTTAAGACAAGGACATTTCAACACACATAGTAGTGGTTTTTTATTATTCCAGGACCACTCAAAGTAGGAGTTAACAGTTTAGGTTAAATAGGTAGATTAGATAAGTAGAGGAGGTTCTGCCTATTAGTGGGACGATTGCAAGTTGCAAAGAAAAGAAAAGACCTGCATCTCATTCTAGTTGTAAATATTTTGAGAAGACTGGAGGAGATCCTGACTGTATGGGTCTTCCATTATTGCTTAATAGAAGGATTATCCATGTGTTTTTAATTGTTGTTATCCTAGATGCATGTATGATTTAGACTATGTGTCTATGGAGATCTGAATTCAGTGATTTATTAAACATATGTGTATTTCATTGAAATCCTATTGATTCAAGTGTTAAATGGTTGCTTGAATGGTTGAAACAGAGTGTAGATGCATGCATAGGAGTCATAGGCTAAAGAAGCAGGGAGATTGCAGGCTGGATTTATCATTCCATGATCAATTGACGCAACCCACAGATTCTCTGTTATTAAAAAGTTTTGTATAGAATGAATGGTGGAGATTGAGTACGCAGATCAAGATCTAATGGTATGGAAGAATCTTGCAATGGAATTTGTGCGGAAGTTAATAGATCCGCAAAGATATGAGAAGTACGCGTCAAAAAAAATATTGATGGTTGGAGTGAAGGTCGAAAATATTTGACAGCTAGGAAACTTGCGGGGGAGAAATTGCAAAGAGTAAATTGTGAGGAAGCAACTTTGGGAATTTGACATCCCACATCCTGCATCCCACAACTTGCTTGTGGAAAAACCATTACGCAAACACAATTGAGGGGAGGAATGTTATGGGGGAACAATTTGGATAATTGGAATACTGTAACCCAATTTTGGGAAGGATTTTGTGGAAAGAAAGTTGCAGAGTGCAATGTTGGGTGTTCAATATCCCTCATCCTGCAACCCGAATGTGGAAACTCTATTATAGAAACAATGTTGTAGAACGCCTATTGTGGAAAGGCTTGCTGCGAAGATAGAATTGTGGGGAGGCAATTTTAGAGCAAAATTTGGCTATGAAGCTAAATTTGGTAGTCCAGCTAAGTGTAGGAGCCAGTAGATCCTGGAAGTGCTAGTTGGGATGGCTGAGATCTATACCCACCTGCACTAATTTTGGTATCAGAGCAAGCAAGTTGAGATTTCTTGTTGAGAAATTCGACAATTGAGGTTGTGGGTAGAGTTTATGAAAGAGCAAGGTGAAGTTCGTGTGAGAGTTTATAAAGATGACTAGGTAGAATTTTTTGAGAAGTTCCACAGTTTCTATTGTGGGTAGAATCTCGGAGAAAGTTAGGACACATGAGATATCTCAGGAAAGCTGACAGTGTTGAGATAAAAGAAGTTATGTCTGAATATTTTGAAGGCATAGTGCAAGAAGATGAATACACGCATAGACAGAGTAAGAGTTCATGATAGAAGTAGATTAGAGGTGAACACATAATTTATGAAGGTAATAAGGAGAGGCGCAGTGACACGTGAAGGAAGGGGGTAAGTTTACTCTGAGAAAAAAGAAATAACACGGGGTACAAGGTAGTATTATGTGAAGATGAAAGACAACTGAGAAGTTTGTAAGAGAACTTGTGAGTGGAATAGTTTTGCATGTAGGTGGAGAAGAGTCTTGTAGCCTGAAAACAAAGATAGAGGCATAGATATATAATTTGGGAGGAGTGTATGCATGCAAAGGGGTAGTAGCAGAAGTGAAGCATATGAACACAGAAGATCACAGTCATTGAGGGCGGTGATGAAATAAACTAGTAAACATTTCTAAAAGAAAACAGAACTGTGGCTAGAACCTAGTATTTCAAGTGAAGATTGAAGTACAAGAGGACAATTATGTTCTCATGCAGATGAGTTGTGAAATAAATCCTAGAAGGAGCATAGAGATTTGTTCATAAGAGTTCTAGAAAGAGGACCAGTACTTCCCAAAATGCCAAGCTTAACTAGTACTTACCAAAAGACCAAGCATAGAGGAGGTTTGGTGAGGTGAGGTGTAGCAGGGAGAATTGTTACTATAGAGGCTAGTGAAACTCATAGAGAGTGAAAGAAACTCAATAACATGACTATTCAGATTCATAGCAGAGGTTTAGAATGCAGCCATAAGATGAAGGAAGAATATGCCAAGGAAAATGGCATATGGATGAACTTAAGTGATGAATAGTATGAAAGCGATAAGGATGAGATAGAAGTCTGTCTGAAAGTACTGAAGGAGCTATTATAGAAGGAGGAAGAAGACCATAGATGTGGTTTTCTTGTGAAAAGAAAGATGAAGTGGCGTAAGCTATAGGGGAGAAGAGAGAAACTAATGAATGCTCAATATGATGAAGAGATACTCAAGGAAATAGAGTGTTTGAGAGAATTATTGAATATTAATGCTTCAAGAGAGGCCAAGGGGTCTCAATGTTTTTAATATGATATGTTGTGTGTGTTTGCAGGTACAAAAAATTAAGAAGGACAATCTGCTAATATTGTCATAGGAGATTAAGGAAGAGGACAAACTTTGAATTCTGTTATGGGAGAAGATGAGACAATTGAGTCTCATGTATATGAACATACACACCTGAGTGAAAGTAATGATTTCCATCTTACTGTGAAAGCTGAGAAGAAAGAATACTTGGCACATGATGATGGAGAAGAACTGAAAGAGACAAAGTAGGATATCAAGCATTCAGATGTTATGCTTGAGAAGGCTGAACATACTTGGAACAACAAGAAGATTTGATGATTGAGTCATCAAATATAACCATTGAGTCTTATGAGTTTATTGCTGACAAAGTGAATGTATTTTCAAGTTATGCAAAATACAATCTATCGTTGAAGTTATATTGAGTGAAGTTGGAGGTTGGAAAGCAAGATGTGATGAAGAGTGTCTTGCAGTAAAAGACAAAGATGAACTGTTACAGCGGAAGTAAATTAAAATTTCCTTGTCAAGTGATGAAGGTAAACCTAATGAAGATTAAGCAGTTATGCTTCCTATGATGCTACATGGTATTAACGAAGGTAAAGAGGAGTTGACATATCTGCATGGTTAAGAAAATATGGTGGGGCAGACATCTAGAACTGTCATAGTGATGAAGGATCAGAATTTTATTATGATAGAAGATGAAGAATAAATGTCACAAAGAGATTGGGCTTGTGACAGAGTAGGAGATAACAGTGAATATCAAAGTGAGACAGCTATGTCTCAGACTAAAGAGGGATCTGTCCTAGAATTGAAGAAAAATGAAGGTTTCCAGGAAAGATATAAAGATGAGGAATATGTCAACCATGAAGATACTATGCATGGAGAAGCTGACAAGGATATGTTATTGCAAGAGAACCTGTTAGAGAAATCTGAGTTTAATTATAAATGGAAACCTCAGGTAAAGAAACTATGTTTTTATAGTTTGGATGAAGAGATGACGTACCTTGAGGAGTACATAGGAAAAGATGAACATGGGAAAGACCCATGTAGTATATATGGACAGATGGGAGAGTTTACAAACAATGGAGAAAGCAGAGATGAGTTATTGCAGCATAAGGAGTCTACAAATTCCTTAATTAATGAAAGAAGTAACCTTATTGAGGAAGATGATAAAATCATATCTCGTATGAAACAACATTTTGTTGTTGAGGACAGGGGATAGTTGGCTTGTGCAAATGACCAAGACAATAATGTGAGATAGACCTTTATAACAATCATAGTAGTAGAAAATTATAATGCTATTCTGATCAACAGAGAGGATGTATTGTCACAAGAGGACTAGCTTAGCGACAAAGAAGATTTAGTTTACTTATAAATCCAAGGTAAGAGTGATGGAAATACCCTTGGTAATATATAAGAATAGAGGATCAGAATTCTATTCTAATAGAGAGGGATGAGATAGCGTGACAAAGAATTTTATTCAGTGAAAAGGAAGGAGAAGATCATAAGGATCAAGATGAGGCTACTATTTCTCAGGTGGAAGAAGAAGCAATCTTGGGACTGAGAAAGACTGCATTGACTGACATAAGTGGTCAAGGATTTGAAGGGAAATTACTGAAGATTATCAAGACAGAGACAAAGAAGAGTTTTGCTGACACAAATATTCAACATAGTCAAGGAGTGCTTGAAGAGAATCAAGTAATCAATGGATGGATAGAATTCTTGCTGGAAGCATTTGAACAAGAGGAAGAAGTTGTAGTTAATACAGGAGAAGTGTCTCATGTTGTAAGAGAGACAAGAGAAGATACTAGTTCACAGTTCTGTAATATGTTTACTAGTATATTGTAAAGTGGGAGAGATTATGTTACCATAGCTAAGGTTTTAGAAGATAATTTACTTGCTAAAAGTGAATTTGTAGACAATACACATGAATTGGGTAATGTAGAGTGAGATGCTTACAAGAGAATAAAGGAAGTAAGGGTGGTAGAAATATCTGGGATGCCATTTGATGGAATATCAAGGGCAGTATCAAGAGAAGTGTCTAGAGTAATACCCAGAGCCATGTCTGGGGTAGTATTCGAATCCATTCTGAAACTAAAAACAGAAGTTAAATCAACGAAGATTGAAGAAGGTAGCCATCAGTCTAGAGATAAATGGAGAAAGTACAGCCAAGTGTAGTGGCATAGTGAATAGAACAAGAGTTATTTGCGGTAGCAAACTAAAGTTTGGGATCCAAGAAAACAAAAGCTGAAGAAATATGACCAGGAGGTCATGATTTCTTTCTACTTTGGTAGTATGATGCAGGAGCATTGGCTCTCAAGGCCAACCAATGAGTTTCTGATCAGACCCTAAGGTCTTGACATCGTCCCAAGGAGGGGTTTATTGTAAAACCATTATAAATCTCATGTACAAGTGTTTATTTTCCTAGCATGTCTAGATAGGATAAAATATTTGATAGGTGTTAGTAGGGGATGAGTCATTTTTCCAAGTCATATCTTATTAGCGGCATGAGAATCATTTCGGATCATGACTCCCTGCATGGAGATAAAGCATAGTTAGTTTTGTTAATATAGGGACATTTCATCACGTGTAGTAGTGGTTTGTTTTGATTGCAGAACCACTTAGAGTAGGATTTAACAGTTTAGGTTAAATAGTAAGATTAGAGAAGTAGAGGGGGTTCTGCCTTTCAGTGGGATGGTTGCAAGTTATAGAGAAAAGAACATACATCCGTATGGTTCTACTTGTAAATATTTTGAGAAGGTGTTGTTCAGGAATAACCACCCTTATAATGAGGGTTTGGGGTTACCAACGTACTCTTAAAACTTGCATACAATCAGCTTTAAAGTACAGAAAGGAAATAGGAATATGCAATGGACTCACCCAATTAACGGCGGCTGATCCAAGATTTGTCTTCTCCCGTTTGTTGATGTATTTGTAACTTTGGAATGTATTCATCTCTATATCTTATGTATTGTAACTCAATGTTTATTTCAGGATGTATCTATAATGTAATTGAGTCATGTTGTCATGCCCCAATGTTTTGATGGGGAGAATCAATAATGTAAAAAAGTCATGTCAAGTCATAGTGAGTAATACTTCGATTGTATAAGGGTTAAAGTCCCCATGGTTCTATGGCACTAGGGTTATTAGACTCTCCTAGTAGAGGTCATCCCTGGTAGGGTTTTAGTCATGTCAGGATTAGTATAAATAGAGAACTGGAGTCTCTATTTATAACATAGCTCGTCCACACTCAAGTGTAGCACATAGTTGAGGAAGGAGAATACACTAGGGATAGACAAGAAGAAGATTACTATTGTTGGGAGATCACTTATTGTTATGTGCTTTTACTATTTTGGTTTTGATTCTATCTTTGAGGAAGTTGCGGGGTTTTTTGCTTTATGGTTTCCTCGAGGAAAAACACTGTGTTCATTGTCTCTTGTGTTTGATTTCTGTACTTGTTACTCTCTTAGTTAAAGATCCTAATAATGCTAGCTTAATTTTGAAAAACTAACATGGTATCAGAGCTAACCTGAGAAGAAGACACTGTGTAGCTGCGGGAACTAGGGATTCCTAGTTTTTGGATCTTCCTCCACATATTTTCAGCAAAATTAAGGGGGAATAACTCTCCTCCTTAGGGCACATCTTTCTGTCGAAGCATAATACAATTATTAGGTTTTTCAGTTTTGGACCCGACACTACTGCCGAAAATTATGGATTTTCACAAAAGAGGAATTTTTCAGTGAGCCTAGGCCTGGATTGATCTCCTCCCCATAATAAAAGTTAGGGAGAAATTTCAAGGCATTTGGGTGGCCAGAACTCTAGAAAAGCAAAACCCTAATCTGCTCCTAAACCAGCTCTACAGGATTTTAGCTCAAGTTTCAGATCCGACATCTTGACCTAGTAAGATCTAAAATCTTTTGTATTTCCACTTGAGGTTCTTTGTTAATATGTCTCATCATACCAATCTTGATGAAAATCTTGAGGGAGCTAATAAATTATAACCCTGGAAGTATAGGATCTCCCTGGTCTTGGAAGAAAATGAGTTAGACTCCTACATCCATGAGGAATTTCTGGCTCCAGAGGGAGATGACGCAAAGTCCTTACATAAGAAGAAGATGGTTATGGAAAATATGATCATTGCTGATTCTATCAAGGATCACCTTATCACATAGGTGTCCTCTCTCAAGACACCGAAAGCTATGTTTGATGCCCTAACCAAATTGTTTGAAGGGAAGAACATAAACCGGAAGATGAATCTGAGGAATCAACTGAAGAATGTGAAGATTCAAAATTCAGAGACTATCTAGTCATACTTCACAAGGGTTTATCGAATCAAGGAACAATTAGAAGTTGTTGATGAAGAAGTGGAAAATACAGAGACTGTGATGACTGCTTTGAATTGCCTTCCTAGGTCATGGGATTCTTTCATCCAAGGAATCTATTCTAGAAAGAAGTTAGTCAAGTTCAACAAACTATGGGAAGAGTTCTCTCAAGAAGAATCTTGGATAGTAGCTCGAGAAGAGAAGATGGGAAGTGAAGATCAGGCTCTCATAGTTCACTCCAAGAGAGGAAGAAGAAAAACTGATCACTTCAAAGGTAAGAATCCTCATCATAGAGATAACAATAGAAAGGACCCATCTAGATTAAGATGTTATACATGTGATGAAATATGACACTTTTCAAAAGACTTTCCTAAGAACAAGGTCCACTCTCATAAGAAGAAGGGGAACAAAGAAGACACCATGCTCATGCTGCCGAGGATGATGAACCATCCAAGAAGAGATCCAGATATGAAAGTGAAGATTCTTCAAGCGAAGATGAATATGTTTTGATTTCCACTCTCACATGTAACATTACTCATGGTAGTGATGATTGGATTATAGAAAGTGGGGATTCCAAACATATGATTGGATTCAAGGAATCCTTTGTGAGACTATGAGAACATGAATCACCTCACAAGGTGAATCTAGGAGATGACTACTAATATCCAATAAAAGTTAGAGGGGAATCTTCATATAAACTAGACTCTGGTAAGTCTCTAACAATGAAAAAAGTATTTTTTGTTCCAGGACTCAAGAAGAACCTTCTCTCCATATTAGCATTGGATGCAAAAGGAATGAGGGTTGCATTCATAGATGGACAAGCCATCATGTGGAAAAAAGGTAAGAATATCGATGATGCTATGGTGATGGGAGAATAATAAGGAGGTTTGTACAAATTGAAGGGTCATCCAAAACAAGCCTTCTTCCATGACACAGTAGAGACAAATGATCTTTGGCATAGAAGTCTTGCACATGTGCATTATAGAGCACTGCCTATTGCAAACAAAGCTGTTGAAGGTATTCCAGAATTCCAAGAAAAACATGATGGGATCTACAAAGGATGTACGAAAGGAAAGAATACAAAGAAGACATTTCCCAGTAGTGAAATCAAAGCCAAAGGCATACTAGAAATCATCCACTTCCATGTATGCGGTCTGATGTCATCAAACTCACTAAGCGGGTATGCATACTATGTTTCTTTTATTGATGATTTCTCTAGGAAGACATGGGTTTACTTCATGAAGAACAAAGACGAAATATTCAGAAAATTCAAGGAATTTAAAGCCTTGATTGAGAATCACACTGAAAAGAAGATCAAGAATTTTCGATCAGATAATGGTGGAGAATTCACTTCGAATGAATTCAAAGAGATATGCAAAGAATCAGGGATTAAGAGGGAGCATCCACTCCTTATAATATAAAATAGAATAGGATTGCAGAACGGAAGAACAAAAATATCATGGAAGCTACAAGAGCCATGCTTCATGATCAAGATCTTCCTATGCATATTTGGCTAGAAGCTGCGAGAACAGCGGTGTATGTATAGAACCGTACTCAACATAGATTACTCAAGAATAAGACTCCTGAAGAAGTATTCTCCGGCAAGAAACCAAAAGTTAGCCATCTCAGAATATTTGGCTGCTCTATATACATACACATTCCAAAAGAGAAGAGAACAAAATTAGATCCTTCAGGAAAGAAGGGTATATTTGTGGGATACTCTAAAAGCTCGAAGGCTTACAGAATATATTTCCCAGGATACAGGAATATTGACATCAGCAGGGATGTGATATTTGATGTAGACATAGTTTACAACAAATATAGAAACAGACCTACTGAAGAACTTGAAGAAGTAGAAGCACCCAAAGTTCATGATACAACCATGAAGGAAGAAGCTCAAGAAGAAGATTGAGATTTAGAAGAACCACAAATACCTATAGATCAACCTCTGGAGAAGAATCCTCATAAGAGAAAATCTACTTGGGTACATGAACTTATCCAATGTGTGGAAAGGTATGGGGCTCCAGAAGAGAACCATAGAGAAAGAAAGAGGACCAGATCCTACTCAGGGTATGTAGCCTTACTAGGTGATTTCATTGATAAAGAACCTTCCAGTTATGAAGAAGCGACAGAATGGAAATAATGGAAGGATGATATGATCGAAGAATACCAATCGATCATGAAGAATGATGTTTGGGATGTTGTGCCCAAACCAAATGGGAATTCAGTTGTAAATTCCAAATGGATCTACAAGATCAAGCATGCTGTAGATAGCAGCACTGAGAAATATAAAGAAAGATTTGTATCTCGGGGTTTCTCTTAGAAATAAGGAATAGACTATGAAGAAACCTTTGCACCTATAGCTAGATACACTTCCATCAGATCAGTACTTTCTCTGGCTGCAGTGATGAAATGGAAGATACACCAGATGGATGTCAAGATTTCTTTCTTGAATGGTGTAGTGGAAGAAGAAGTGTATGTAGAAAAACCACTCACCTTTGAGACACATGACAGGGAGTCTCATGTGTGCAGATTGAAGAAAGCTCTGTACAGTTTGAAATAGGCACCCAAAACCTGGTACGACAGAATTGATAGCTTTCTATCCAGTTTGGGATTTACCAAGAGTAAAGAAGATTCCAACCTTTACTACAAGGTTGAGGATGGCAACCCAATGATGCTTCTACTATATGTATGATCTATTTGTGATAGGTACGGATGGGTTGATTGCTGATACAAAGAGAAAGCTTGCTATTGAGTTCAAAATGAAGGAATTGGGGATGATGCATTACTTTATAGGTATGGAGGTGTGGCAGAGTACAGATGGAATCTTCCTTGGACAATGGAAGTATGCAGTAGAGATACTGAAGAGGTTTGGGATGATGGAATGCAAGGCTATTGCCACACCTATGGCATCGAACTTGAAGCTATTAAGTGATGCTTCATCAGAGTTGGTTTATGCTACGATGTATCGTCAGATGATTGGGTCATTGATGTACCTGATGAACATGAGACCAAAGATTTGCTTTGCTGTGAACACCTTGAGCCAGTTCTTGATAGATCTGAGAAATGTTCACTTGGTTGTTGTAAAGCATATTCTGAGGTACCTAAGGGGTACAATTGATTATGGGCTCAAGTACAATGAGAGTCAGAAGATTAACCTGGAGGGCTATGTTGATTTAGATTAAGTAGGCAGTGCCATCAATAGGAAGAGCACTTCAGGGTGTTGCTTCAGTATGGGATCAGGTGCGATCTCTTGGTTTAGCAGGAAGCAATCCTGTGTGGCACTGAGTATAGCTGAAGCAAAGTATGTTGCAACTTGTTCAGCTAGTTGTGAGGTAGTATGGATATGGAAGCTATTGTCTGATTTATTTGATCTCCAGTTGGATGCTACTTGTATACATTGTGACAGCCAGAGTTGCATGAAGTTGTCAGAGAATCCAGTGTTCCATGACAATTCAAAGCATATCAAGATCAAGTATCATTATATTAGGGATATGGTGCAGAAAGGAGTAGTGAAGCTCCAGTATGTTGTGATGGAGGAACAGATAGCTGATGTGTTGATGAAGCCATTGGATAGGGTGAAGTTCAAGTACTTCAGGGAGAATCTTGGTGTTCTCCAGATCGAGGTTTCCTCCAAGGGAAAGTGATGAGTCTCATAGCCATTCTGACGTGGTGAGCGGATTGGTTCCTTCCATGGTCAGATGTAAGTGCTGAGCCATTCTGTCATTGTGAGAGTATTTGTTCATTCCATGTCCGATATGAGTGTTGAGATTAGTATCCATTCTGATGAGTAGGTCAGATGTAAGGGCTGAGCCATTATATCATGGTGAGAGGATTGCTTCCTTCCATGTCAGATATGATTGCTGGACATTCTGTCGAGTAGGAAATATGTAAGGGTAATTGCCATTATTTGAATGGAACTGCCTGGTGAGGTACCAGGAACACTCAGTCTAGGACTGAGTATCCATTCTGATGTGATAGAGGGATGTGTTCCCACTTGATCAAATGTAAGGGCTGAACCATTTTATCATGGCCAAAGGATTAAGTTCCTTCCATGTCAGATGTGAGTGTTGGCCATTCTGACGAGCAGGTTGGATCTAAGGGCAACTTCCATTCTCTAGGAGAATGGAGACACTTGGTAAGTTACCAGGTAGCTCAGTCGAGGAGGACTGTGGGCCATTCTAATATGACTATAGGATTGGTTCCGACAAGATCAGATGTCAGTAAAATCCCTTCCATCACTGTGACCAAGATGTGTTCCCGCCTGGATGGATGTAAGTGCAAATCCTTTTCATCACTGTGAGCGGGATGTGTTCCTGCCTGGATGAATGTAAGTGCCGATCCTTTTCATCACTATGAGAAAGATGTGTTCCCACCTGGATGAATGTAAGTGCACAAATCTTTCATCATTGTGAGCAGGATGTGTTCCATCCTAGATGAGAGTCTTCCATCATTGTGAGTAGGATGTGTTCCAACCTAGATGGAAGTGCAGAAATATTTCATCATTGTGAGAAAGATGTGTTCCATCCTGGATGAGAGTCTTTCATCATTGTGAGAAGGATGTGTTCCAGCCTAGATGAAAGTGAGAAAATATTTCATCATTGTGAGTAGGATGTGTTCCATCTTGGATGGAAGTACATAACTCTTCCATCATTGTGAGTAGGATGTGTTCCAACCTGGATGGATGTGAGTACTGTGCCTTTCTGACGAGTAGGTCATATATAAGTGCTAAAGAAGACTTACATGGAGGCTAGGCCTACAACTAGCATGAAAAAGGGCTGGCTCTTTAGAACTTCCTACGGCAAGAAGAATCATGAGATAGAACCAGTGATGATCTAGATTGAGTGATGATCAAGATCCAGTGATGATAGCCAGTGATGATCCAGATCAAGTGATGATCGAGATCTAGTGATGATGATCCAGCAGTGATGATCCAAATCCAGTGATGATGCCCAATGATGATCCAGATCCAATGATGATGTCCCATGATGATCCAAATTGAGAGATGATCCAGATTCGAAGAATGAAGATGACTTGAAGACTCAGAAGACTTGAGATGCAGATGATGAGATGATCCAATTGATACAAAGAAGAAGACCAGTGTTGAAAATTGTGTCAAAAGAATACCTTCCTAGGTAAGAGGGAGTGTTGATGTATTTCTAACTTTAGAACGTATTCATCTATGTATATTATGTACTTGTTAAGGCCTGGAAATTCGCAGGAAACAACAGTAAGGGATTCTCCCCAATCAACATTCCCAACTAGCCTGTTGATTGTTTGGTATAGGGAATCCGTCCGATTTACGGTCCGACTACCGTAGGTCAAAGTAACAAATAAGGGTTTTACTGGTTGCGGCCCGGTCCACCGGAATTTGTATTTTTTGACTTAAGTATGAAATGCAAACTGCTAACTAAATGCAGGATGGTGAAGGATGCAAGGAGCATTCACAAAGTGATGCACAAGTTCTTACCTCTCGTCTTAGACTCACCATGCATCTGAAACACTCATGTAGAAATGAAAAGACTACCTATCTAAATTCCTACCTATCTTATCTACCTATCCTATCCCCGGGGAGCCAAATTGTGATTAACATATATGAGTAATGTGGATGTGCATGTGTAATAAAAGCAATTACAGATAGCTGGCATTATCTTTTACACACATGACATCGAAAAATATTACACAACCAGATAGCTAATTGTTTATGACAAGCATACATTACTCATGGTAGAGATTTCATAAAATAAATAAAAAATAATTAAACAAAGACATAGGTCATGAAGTTAGAACGATCTCATGATTCATGGATATAATGATGAAAAACAAAGTAGTTCATCTTTTGATTATCCATGTCAAACATTTGAAATCCCACCGATCTTCTTTCCATAGGAAAACTGTAACTTTATATTGCAAAAGGAATTAGTTCTTCTTATAATAACTTTCCAGTCTTACTTGGAAAAAAGCCCCTTTCTTCTCTACGTTTCCTATTTTTATACAAAAAGCAAAAATTTGGTTGGGCTGCCCAAAGTGACCTTTGGGATTCCCAACCCTTTTGTCTTCCCAACGTTTCATTTTTTCCAAAAAACCTTTTACAAACTATTAAATTATAGCAAAATTGACTGGTCCTTTTGAGAGGAGGGCCTCGCTTGGTTCTCCAAGAATTTTCTCCACGATGCTGCCTCAGCAGCGAGTCCTTCAAACGAGCTGGGCTCTAAAAACTGAATGTTTAGCTTGAACTTTTCAGCCTGGTTTCTAATGGCCTCTACCCTGGCTGCGTTCAATCGTGCCTGTTCTTATAAGAGCTGCACACTGATGGCTGTATGGCCTATTTCATTTTTTAGGATTTGGTCATCAATAGCTTTGATGCATTGTACTCTGGCTTCTTCATCTTGCTGTCCTTTCTGCAACATTTCTACAAATGCATCATGATCAGGGAACTCATATAACCTCTGCTCGGCTTCTACCTGATATCAGTTGTAGGTAACCAAGGCTCTCCTGAAGAATTCTGTGCAGACTCCCTTGGTCTTCTTGACTGTTTTTTGGAAGTCTTATGCAGTATTGATGGCGAATTCTATCAGGTCGTGGTCTCGTTTAAGGGCTTGTTTATCCTTGGATGGTAGTTCAGCTGGGGCTTCTTCATCGTTCTCCACTCTGGCTATCCTTGTAGTAAGTATTTAGAGGATGTCTTGAGACCTGTCAACAAAATAAGAAGCGGTTTCCAATATTTCTTCAAGTCGGCTATCAATCTGGAGGACCTGGCATCTTTCTTCTTCTAGAGCAGTTTGCAGGTGTAGCACTTTAGCTTTCTGGGCCAGGATGTGTTCTTTAACTGGCTGTAGATCAACCTGTTGTTCTTTTGCTGCTTCCAGCTGCTCTTTCATCTCTTTAACGTATGCGGTATTGGACTCATAGATAATATAATGCTGCGCTTCTAGATCTTCTATCTTTTCCCTCAACTACTCCTTTTCATTCTTTAAGTCTTGAATTTCCTGCTGTGCACTTTCCAGAGCCTTATGTGCTATTTCCTTGGCCTGTGCTTCTACCTGGATGGTGTATATTTCACTCTTTGTGGCCTCCATTTCTCTCAGCACATGTTCATATTTTCTCTTAAGTCTATTTCCTTCTTCCCTTTCTTTTCTCAGGGTGTCCTTAAGCTGAGAAGAGGTCTTCTTGGATGGCTCTATTTCAATCATCATTCTGTCTATGTTATCCTCTGAAGCATGTATTGCTACAGTCCCGACCCTTATAGTAAACCTTGGATCTACATCTGTCCTTACCATCATGACCTTATCTGTTATCATTTTGTTGGTCATTCCTTCTGCCTCTACCTTTCTTTATATTCTCCTCATTATCCTTTTAGTATCCCTATCAGAATATACGGTGCTGAAATTAGGGACTTCTTCCCCTTTTTCCTGTACGAAGGGTACTAACTGAATCATAGGGGTAGAAGCTATGACGGTAGTGGGAATTTGAGGGATCTGCACCTCGGGGTTTTCCTCTCCCTGACTCTGCCCTGATGATGCTTCGGGAGCTTGATGTTGCATCAACTTTATCTGTTCAGCCTCCTTCTCTTTTAGTTCTTCATCTATCTTTCTCTGGGGTTCTTCGGCTGCTTTCCTAGCAGCTTCTTCTGTTTTTATGGCTGCTTCATTGGCTCGTTCAGCTGCTTCCTTGGCAGCTTTCCTCTTTTCTTCTTCTCCTTTTTGCATCCATTCTGCAGCTTCATCTTCCAGCCTCTGAGCCTCCTCTCTTATGCTTTTGGCTTCTTCTTCAGCCTTAGCTTGCTCAGATTTATCCTGTTCAGATCCTTTTCCACCCTTGGTGGGGTTTTTCGGTTTGAATCTCCTACTAAGTGCAGTCATGTTTGGTGCACTCCTGAACAACAGATTCATCTCGATCAAAATGGTGGGTGTACTCATAAAACACCTTGTGCTTCTTGCAGTGCTCAGCCATTCTGCCATGAGTGTCATTTCGTCTGAAAGTCATCTCGCCAAAGTGGAACTTTCCTAGCTCTATAAATTCTGCAGCTTGCTTCACATTGGAGAAACTGCAGCTACCTAGCTTAAATGGTAGAGGTGGATAGGAAGTCTTCTTTTTCTGGAACAAGAAGTGGCCAAATCCGTCAATAAACACTTGTATGACTACCTCTTTGTGGACTATATAATCCGTGGCATACTTGGGCAGCAGATAAAGTGTTTTTGATCCACCAAACATTCTAAGATACCTCCCGTTTTCTATCAAGAAATAATCACCATACTCCTCTATTACCTTCATTGCCTCTTCAGACATGCAGTTACATTCCTTTCGGAAGATAAGCATGTGCAGAGGTAAAATAAAATGCTCACAGATTTCTCGGTAATAACTATGGTACTGGTGAGCACCTAGTAGTTTGTAGGCTGCATACACGGGCATTCTTTCCCTATTCCAAACACATTTGAGCCCCGGGAAAGGCTGGTGGAATAGTATGCAGTCTATCAAAAAGGAACTCATGTAGAACTCAGATTTTTTTCGGGCCTCTCCTCCTCCCAGGGCTGCAGCTACACAAGAAGAGAGACTGCTAGATACTAGGCTAGCCCAGTTGAAGATTGTTCCTTCTGTGGCTACATGAAACATAAGAGGTATCCACTCCAATTTTAAGACTCTACCATTGGCTCTTCCAAAGATACGGTTTAGCATCAAGGCTATAAACCTATAAGGAGCTCTTAAGCTCGATGTGTCATAGTCCTCAGTTGCTCTGTGTCTATAAAGCTTTCCAAGTAAGAGAATTCTTCTCAGGGTTTCCACTAAATCCATCCTGAGGTTATCTAACCAATCGTTTGACAGGAAGAATTGGGACTCTGGAAAGTGGTACGCCAATGCCACATATCCAGGGCTAAAGGCAGCATAGCCCTGACCTTCAACATTCCCCATCAGCATTGTGTTGTTGTTTGTGTGCGGGAGAATCCATCTCATCACATCAGAGCAAGGGAACAGCTCTGGCCTGGTGGCAACCTTCATAATGGCAGATCTTTCTATATTGGCATAAATGGGTTCTTCCTCAAGACCTATGTCTGGGACTTCCCTACGGGAAATCAGTCTATATATCTCTCCCCAGTTATATTCGGGCTCAACCCCCATGACACATTGGGTGTCCTCATAGATATACTCCATTTGTGGGACGACCTCTATTGCTGTTTGTTCTTCGACAGCAGGGGCCTTCCTTTTCTGCCTCTTAGACATTGTAAATTCTTCCTGTAATGTAAAAACATTATAACATTTTAAGCAGTTTGAATTTGTGAACATTGTGCAGCAATATATCCTTTCTCGAGTGTATCATAATTGTGACCAGTCCATAAAAACAAATCATAAGTCTCTCATACTGAACAATCAAACTAGCGTACAGTATTGTGCAATGTGCCATTATCTTATGCAAAGTATGGTAATTTTCAATGCAACACATACATATGTTGTTCAACCTTATAATGCCCTGATACTATGGGTGCAGTATCTTATGATCTGATCTATATGAGCGAGCCTATCAATCATACTTATGTCAGGATTAAACCTACATTATTATGTGACCTACCACTTCCTCATGATAGAGATACATTGAAGCAAAAACATTGTAAATTATATGCAGGTGCAGCATTCAATTATCATTCTACTGCCTAGCACACACAGAGAAGAATTAAAAGCATCAAGCTTTCCCATCAATACTTCAGACCTACAGCCCAGAAGACATATCACAAAGGGGCGCATGCGACTGGCAGCGAAAAAATTACATTAAGCTCATAGCCCATTTCATCCTCCTCGGCGGGAAGTAACCATATTTCTGCACAAGGTATCCTCATCAACACACGACCACGCTATCCCCAACAAACGCAGTGTAATCAGCGATACGCCATTTCTACCCTACTAGGGTTTTAGGCGACAAAATGCAAAAGGGTCGCGAAGGATGGCGCAAATAACACAGGCTAGGTTCGACCGTGAAGGTGACACTGTCAACTATCAAAATCCCCTTAAAAAACCTATTCCTCCCGGCCAAATGCAGGTTCGACCTTCTACCTCGTCGAGGCTGCGGAAAAATGTGAAAGCGAAATGGCTAGGGTTTACAGGCTGGGAAAATGCCACGGGAATCAATAAAATATCAAACCCCCACTGTAGTGCCCAAAATCCAACCAACCCCTGTCTATCATGGCCGCGCAGCAAGTTTCGGTGCAGACTGCGTAATGGCCATCTGCGCCTAAAAATGAAGAGCAAATGGCTTAAATGGTTAAAAAATTCCCCCCTTACCCAAGGTCAATATCAAACCCGCTTGAACAAGCTTAAATCCTAGCTGGACGAGGGAAAACGATGGGGACCCCAAACCATGGTAAAAAAAACAAAAACTCGTTCAAATGTAATGGGAAAACAAAACGGGATAAACCTACCTGGCAATCCGGCGAAATGACCAAGCTGATGATAGCGGGAATCCTACCCTTGCCACCTGGAAGCTAGTACATGACAGCTAGATCTTCACGCACTCCCAATATCGACAGCTCAACTCACCGTGGCAGTGCTCGACAATAAAACAAAACAATACAAACTCTGAACTGTCACCCCGTATAAATATAAAAAGTCACACATGTGGGAGCTTTAAATCGGACGGGGAATGAAAGTTGCATCGGGAGGCTAGAGCTTCAGTCCCTCCGCAACAGTGGACAATCCCCGATACTAATTCACCCGCTCGGCTAAATATAACGCGCGAACAAAACAATAGCCGGGCGTCGGCAGATACCTTGATCGGATGACCAAAATTCCAAACCCCTCCGCAACAGCAGATGCTCGGAGCACAATGCTGTCCACAATGGAGGAGCAAACGATGGCCAAGCGCTCTACTACAAAGCCGGCAAAAAAAAAAAACACATTGGAGCGCCGATGAAAGTCTAAGTCTGAAGCGATTCGCAACGGCGGATGCCTAAAAAGGAGGTCTGTCGACAACATCGGACGAGGGAGACTTCAAATCCCTCCGACGAAGAATCCAAACCCACCCGAAACGTCAAAGAATGAAAACTCACACGCAACGGTCGGAGCGAAAAGGACAGTCCACACCCGGAAATGCTCCGCAACGTCGGAGGGTAGGATCAAATATCTTCCCGCAACGGCGAAGAGGACAAAGACTTAACTTCCGATTGAACAAGGCTTCGAGAGATATGCAAGACGATGATGAATTCAACTAAGGATGGGATTCGTTAAAACATTTAAATGAGCAAGGACCAATCGATTGACAGTAACCCAAAGTGCTGGAAGATGCTTTAAAATCCATAGGCCAAAATCAATAGGCTGAAATCAAGAAAAGAACCGACTAATTCAAAGTAAAGGAGGGTCCCAAAATTTTTAGAATTTTGGGAAATTGTTGTAGATGCAACAATTGGCGACTACCTGGTGAACCCCAGATCTCTGAATTAACTCTCTCTCCCAGCTTAAGACTATTCGAATAAAATTGAAATCTTCTAGATGTCTGTATCCCTAAGTTAGCCAACCTATGCATTAAATTACTTAGAAGAAGTCTATTTTTTTGGGAAAAGGTAACACCAGCAGTGTTTCAGGTCTGAATAACTCTTTTGAGGTCAAATAAATGAGGTTCATTTTACCTTCCCTTTGGAAGTTATAGCTTAAACACCACAGGATTGTGACAGAGGGTGATCATATTATCCTTTTATTCCTCATTCCCATGCCAATCTACACTTTTGTGCCCTTTTGAACTTTAGTTCTTTTGATATGAGTCCTCCTGTATGCCTTTCTTACTGAATTTTAATTCAGGATCCTCTATCCCATAGTGTCCTTTTGTGTGAACAATATACTTTGTAGTTCAGTTCACGGACGGAGAGGATCTTGTGGCCATTTGGTATTTTATGCTTTGAGATTCATGCTTTTCGAGCTTTGCTTTGATATGTCTTGTTCCTTTCAGGAGCTTTGACTCTTCATAGCTTTTAACTTTTCTTAATCCATGGCATGGGATCATTTATATGTGATAAACTATCCCGCTCTGCTTTGTTTTAGTGGGTCTTTTGCTGTCAGCTTCCTTGGGTATTTAAGATGTGAGATGGATGGAGCCTCTAAATAGTACTTCAGACCTTATTTCACTTCTGAGTTATTTACAGGGATTAAATAAGACTTCAAATGAATGCACTGCCGGTTAGGAATACAATTACTAGAAGACATTCTATACTTTAAAGCACATTCTTTTGCTCGGGACTTTAGTTGATACAGAACCCTGACATTCCCATTGCATCCAAAAGTTTGCCTCTTATTCAAAATCAAAAAGGAAAACTAACAAAGCTATAAAGAAACAGTAGCAAAGCAAGTAATAAAAGAAAAACCATTAAAGCAAGAAAACAACATCTAATATTAAGAAAACAAAACAATTTATTTATTTACAACAGTAGACAAAATCTAAAAGAAAAATGCCCATTCCCCCCAAAAAAATTTACAACTAAAAGCTAAGGAATGAGCTGGGTTTCAGACATGAGTATTTTAACCATGATCTAACTGCGCTGTTATTGAAATATAACCCATATCTAAGATCCTGCAATCATTTCTTTCAACCTGAGTGAGTTGAAGGAGCTCAGGCCGAGCATCCATCATAGGACTGGCCTTTCTTGAAGTATGATGTCTCGGCTTACACTCAGTTAGATGGCTTCCCAATAAAGACTCAGCAGATTCATTTTCTTCTCCCAGCTTAGTGACATTGTGCTTCATATATGGCTCTCTCAAAAGCTTAATCATGTTTGGGCTTCCCTTCTGAGGTAACCACAGGTAAGACCAGTCTGAAGCAAAGTACCCATTTAGTCGTGATGTCCAATCTCAGTTCAGGATCATTCCATATCCATCAGAGATGTCTGCTACTATGATGTCAACATAATGACATGTCCTTTTATGTGCAGCTAATCTGATCAAAACATCCTCCATTTCCCCTACTACTTTGACACTGGTTTCGTCAAGTTGAGTAACATCCCAAATAGTAGGTTTTAGCTGCCCATTAAGTTTTTTGAAAACTGCCAGGGGCATAACATTCATGGATGATCTAGAGTCTACCAAACAATTATGGACCTTATGATTTAAAATTTCAAGAGTCACAAGGAAAGGTGGGGCACTGGTTTTCTTAGTCTTGATCAACTCAATCTTTTCTTCCACAGGTTGGTTTGTTGTGGGCAACTCTTCTTCCAGTTTTCCAGCTTTTGTTTCCTCATCATCTTCCACCGGTTTGGCAAATTCAATGAGTGGCTCTGTTTCCTGTTTGCCATGAATATCTTTAGGTATGTCATCTTTAGCCTTCACATCAGCCTGCCCCTTTTCTTCCTCTTGCAAATATGGAACCTTTGATATTATTGCATTGTTCTTAATGGCCAGTTTTTCATCTTTTGTGGTTGTAGGGGTATATTGAAACTTGAGAACGTCTTCTTCCGTGTTAAACAACGATATACCATTCCATGAAAACATATTATCATCGTCTGGTTTTACGATGGTCTGTTTCTCCTTTTCTTCCTCACCACTGTCCCTAGTCAGTTCTGGGTCCAACAACTTATTCATCACCAATGTTATTGAATGTAACCATTGAGGACACTTCTTCTCAGAATGAGGTTGTTGATGAAAGGTGCAGAAATTATCTCCTCCTATTTCTGTTATGTTTATTGATGCCAAATTAGGAGGTGGGACTCGCCATTGGTTTTTATCTTCCTTCTTTGGATAGTATGGCTTATTGGTTTTCTGAGTGTCCCTCTCCTTTTCCAGATCTATAATTCGGTTGGACATCTCCTGAAGCACTTTCATCATTTCATGATAATTGTGTGGTTGATCATATTTAGATTTAGACAGTAGTGAGCTTCTTCTTACAGTGGTCTTATCTTCAAATGAGTCAGGATATTCCTCTATACTCTCACTTTCAGCCTCTACTCTCTCAGCCTCTTGATAGGTTTCTGCCAGCGTGGGCTTGAGTTTCATCTTGGCAAACATGGCCAACCCAGGGCCTAGGGATGAGGTATAATACTCAATTAGAACTTTTTCTGAAGGTCTGTCCATAGCGGAAATTTTTTTTAAGTACAATGAAAATATCTGAGTGAAACTATGTACCTTTTCATTCTCTTCTTTTCTTAACTAAACGAGACCTTTTATCAATGAGGCATGCATCTTCTGAGCGGTATACTTACTCCTGAAAACCCTCTAAAAAATGTCCCAATTAGGAATGGAGTTTGTAGGTAGTCCAAAGAAACAGGATGATGCTGCTCCTTTCAGAGTATGAGGAAAAAGTCTACACACCACATCTTCATACTCTCCAGCCCTTAGCCCTTCTAACGCTAGGTAAAAGCTTTGAAGGTGATCATCTACAGCAATGTTTCCCGTAGGGTCAAACTTGGGAAAAATCT
>LPNX010607278.1:162446-173391 GCA_001517045.1 Pseudotsuga menziesii | reverse complement strand
TCACGATTCATGGATATAATGCTGAAAAACAAAGTAGTTCATCTTTCGATTATCCATGTCAAACATTTGAAATCCCACCGATCTTCTTTCCATAGGCAAACTGTAACTTTATATTGCAAAAGGAATTAGTTCTTCTTACAATAACTTTCCAGTCTTACTGGGAAAAAAGCCCTTTTATTCTCTACGTTTCCTATTTTTATACAAAAAGCAAAAATTTGGTTGGGCTACCCAAAGTGACGTTTGGGCTTCCCAACCCTTTTGTCTTCCCAACGTTTCATTTTTTCCAAAAAACCTTTTAGAAACTATTAAATTACAGCAAAGTTGACCGGTCCTTTTGAGAGGAGGGCCCCGCTTGGTTCTCCAAGAATTTTCTCCACGCTGCTACCTCAGCAACGAGTCCTTCAAACGAGCTGGGCTCCAAAAACTGAATGTTTAGCTCAAACTTTTTAGCCTGGTTTCTAATGGCCTCTACCCTGGCTGCGTTCAATTGCACCTGTTCTTCTAAGAGCTGCACACCGATGGCTGTATGGCCTATTTCATTTTTCAGGATTTGGTCATCAATAGCTTTGATGCATTGTACTCTGGCTTCTTCATCTTGCTGTCCTTTCTGCAACATTTCTACAAATGCATCATGATCAGGGAACTCATATAACCTCTGCTCGGATTCTACCTGACATCGGTTGTAGGTAACCAGGGCTCTCCTGAAGAATTCTGTGCAGACTCCCTTGGTCTTCTTGACTGTTTTCTGGAAGTCTTCTGTAGTGTTGATGGCGAATTCTATCAGGTCGTGGTCTCGTTTAAGGGCTTGTTTATCCTTGGATGGTAGTTCAGCTGGGGCTTCTTCATCGTTCTCTGCTCTGGCTATCCTTGTAGTTAGTATTTCGAGGATGTCTTGAGACCTGTCAACAAAATAAGAAGCGGTTTCCAAGATTTATTCAAGTCGGCTATCAATCTAGAGGACCTGACATCTTTCTTCTTCTAGAGCAGTTTGCAGGTGTAGCACTTTAGCTTTCTGGGCCAGGATGTGTTCTTTAACTGGCTGTAGATCAACCTGATGTTCTTTTGCTACGTCCAGATACTCTTTCAGTTCTTTAATGTATGCGGTATTGGACTCATAGATAATATAATGCTGCGCTTCTAGATCTTCTATCTTTTCCCTCAACTGCTCCTTTTCATTCTTTAAGTCTTGAATTTCCTGCTGTGCACTTTCCAGAGCCTTATGTGCTGTTTCCTTGGCCTGTGCTTTTACCTGGATGGCGTAGATTTCACTCTTTGTGGCCTCCATTTCTCTCAGCACATGTTCATATTTTCTCTTAAGTCTATTTCCTTCTTCCCTTTCTTTTCTCAGGGTGTCCTTAAGCTGAGAGGAGGTCTTCTTGGATGACTCTATTTCAATCATCATTCTGTCTATCTTATCCTCTGAAGCATGTATTGCTGCAGTCCCGGCCCTTATAGTAAACCTTGGATCTACATCTGTCCCTACCATCATGACCTTATCTGTTATCATTTTTCTATCCATTCCTTTTGCCTCTACCTTTCTTTCTGTTCTCCGCATTATCCTTTTAGTAGCCCTATCATAATATACGGTGCTGAAATCAGGGACTTCTTCCCCTTTTTCCTATACGAAGGGTACTAACTAAATCATAGGGGTAGCAGCTATGATGGTAGTGGGCACTTGAGGGATATGCACCTCGGGGTTTTACTCTCCCTGACTTTGCCCTGTTGATGCTTCGAGAGCTTGATGTTGCGTCAACTTTATCTGTTAATCCTCCTGCTCTTGCAGTTTTTCGTCTATCTTTCTCTGGGCTTCTTCGGCTGCTTGCTTAGCAGCTTCTTCTGTTTTTTTGGCTGCTTCATTGGCTCGTTCAGCTGCTTCCTGGGCAGCTTTCCTCTTTTCTTCTTCTCCTTTTTACATCCATTCTACAGCCTCATTTTCCATCCTTTGAGCCTCCTCTCTTATCCTTTTGGCTGCTTCTTCAGCCTTAGCTTGCTCAGCTTTATCCTGTTCAGATCCTTTTCCACCCTTGGTGGGGTTTTTTGGTTTGAATCTCCTACTAAGTGTAGTCATGTTTGGTGCACTCCTGAAAATAGATTCATCTCAATCAAAATGGTGGGTGTACTCATAAAACACCTTGTGCTTCTTGCAGTGCTCAGCCATTCTACCATGAGTGTCATTTCGTCTGAAAGTCATCTCGCCAAAGTGGAACTTTCCTAGCTGCTCTATAAATTCTGCAGCTTGCTTCACATTGGTGAAACTGTAGCTGCCTAGCTTGAATGATAGAGGTGGATAGGCAGTCTTCTTTTTCTAGAACAAGAAGTGGCCAACTCCATCAATAAACACTTGTCTGACTGCCTCTTTGTGGACTATATAATCCGTGGCATACTTGGGCAGCAGATAAGGTGTTTTTGATCCACCAAACATTCTAAGATACATCCCATTTTTGGTTAAGAAATAATCACCATACTCCTCTATTACCTTCATTGCCTCTTTAGACATGCAGTTACATTCCTTTCGGAAGATAAGCATGTGCAGAGGCAAAATAAAATGCTCACATATTTCTCGGTAATAACTATGGTACTAGTGAGCACCCAGTAGTTTGTAGGCTGCATACACGGGAATTCTTTCCCTATCCCAAACAAATTTGAGCCCTGGGAAAGGCTGGTGGCATAGTATGCAGTCTATCAGAAAGGAACTCATGTAGAACTTAGATTTTTTTCGGGCCTCTCCTCCTCCCAAGGCTGCAGCTACACAAGAAGAGAGACTGCTAAATACTAGGCTATCCCAGTTGAAGATTGTTCCTTCTGTGGCTACATGAAACATAAGAGGTATCCACTCCAATTTGAAGAGTCTACCATTGGGTCTTCCAAAGATCCGGTTTAGCATCAAGGCTATAAACCTGTAAGGAGATCTTAAGCTCGTTGTGTCATAGTCCTCAGTTGCTCTGTGTCTATAAATCTTTCCGGGTAAGAGCATTCTTCTCAGGGTTTCCACTAAATCCATCCTGAGGTTATCTAACCAATCGTTTGACAGGAAGACTTGGGGCTCTGGCAGGTGGTACGCCAATGCCACATATCCAGGGCTAAAGGCAGCATAGCCCTGACCTTCAACATTCCCCATCAGCATTGTGTTGTTGTTTGTGTGTGGGAGAATCCATCTCATCACATCAGAGCAAGGGAACAGCTCTGGCCTGGTGGCAACCTTCATAATGGCAGATATTTCTATATTGGCATAAATGGGTTCTTCCTCAAGACCTATGTCTGGGACTTCCCTATGGGAAATCAGTCTGTATATCTCTCCCCACTTATATTCGGGCTCAACCCCCATGACACATTAGGTGTCCTCATAGATATACTCCATTTGTGGGACGACCTCTATTGCTGTTTGTTCTTCGATAGTAGGGGCCTTCCTTTTCTGCCTCTTGGACATTCTAAATTCTTCCTGCAATGTAAAAACATTATAACATTTTAAGCAGTTTGAATTTGTGAACATTGTGCAGCGATATATCCTTTCTCGAGTGTATCATAATTGTGACCAGTCCATAAAATCAAATCATAAGTCTCTCATACTGAACAATCAAACTAGCGTGCAGTATTGTGCAATGTGCCATTATCTTATGCAAAGTATGGTAATTTTCAATGCAACACATACATATGTTGTTCAACCTTATAATTCCCTGAGACTATGGGTGCACTATCTTATTATCCGATCTATATGAGCGATCCTATCAATCATACTTATGTCAGGATTAAACCTACATTAGTATGTGACCTGCCACTTCCTCATGATAGCGATACATTGAAGCAAAAACATTGTAAATTATATGCAGGTGCAGCATTCAATTATCATTCTACTGCCTAGCACACACAGAGAAGAATTAAAAGCATCAAGCTTCCCCATCAATACTTCATACCTACAGCCCAGCAGACATATCACAAAGGGGCGCATGCGACTGGCAGCGAAAAAATTACATTAAGTTGATAGCCCATTTCACCCTCCTCAGTGGGACGTAACCATAATTCTGCACAAGGTATCCTCATCAACACATGACCACGCTATCCCCAACAAACGCAGTGTAATCAGCGATACGCTCTTTCTACCCTACTAGGGTTTTAGGCGACAAAACGCAAAAGGGTCGCGAAGGATGGCACAAATAACACAGGCTAGGATCGACTGCGAAGGTGACACTGTCGACTGTCAAAATCCCCTTAAAAAACCTATTCCTCCCGGCCAAATGCAGGTTCGACCTTCTTCCTCGTCGAAGCTGTGGAAAAACGTGAAAGCGAAACGGCTAGGGTTTATAGGCTAGGAAAACGCCACGGGAATAAATAAACTATCAAACCCCCACTGCAGTGCCCAAAATCCGACCAACCCCTGTCTATCATGGCCGTGCAGCAAGTTTCGGTACAGACGGCGTAACGGTCGTCTGCGCCTAAACCTTTCATCCTCTGTGCACGCGAAGCATCGACTAGAAATGAAGAGAAAACGACTTAAATGGTTAAAAAATGCCCCCCTTACCCAAGGTCAAGATCAAACCCACTTGAACAAGCTTAAATCCTAGCTGGACGAGGGAAAACGCCGGGGACCCCAAACCACGGTAAAAAAAACAAAAACCCGTTCAAATGTAATGGGAAAACAAAATGGGATAAACCTACCTGGAAATCTAGCGAAACGAGCAAGCTGATGACAGCTGGAATCCTACCCTCACCACCTGGAAGCTGGTACATGACAGATAGATATTCACGCACTCCCAAGATCGACAGCTCAACTCACTGTGACAGTGCTCGACAATAAAACAAAACAATACAAACTCCAAACTGTCGCCCCGTATAAATATAAAAAGTCGCACGTGTGGGATCTTTAAATCGGATGGGGAATGAAAGTTGCATCAGGTGACTAGAGCTTTAGTCCCTCCACAACGATGGACAATCCTTGGTACTAATTCACCCGCCCCGCTAAATATAACGCGTGAACAAAACGACAGCCGGGCATCGGCAGATACCTTGATCGGATGACCAAGAATCCAAACCCCTCCGCAATGGCGGATGCTCGGAGCACGATGCTGTCCACAATGGAGGACCAAACGATGGCTAAGCGCTCTGCTACAAATCCGGTAAAAACAAAACACACATCGGAGCGCCGATGAAAGTCGAAGTCTGAAGCGATCCGCAACGGCGGATGCCTGAAAAGGAGATCTGTCCGCAGCATCGGACGAGGGAGACTCCAAATCCATCCGACGAAGAATCCAAACCCGCCCGAAACGTCAAAGAATGAAAACTCATGCACAACGGTCAGAGCGAAAAGGACAGTCCACACCCAGAAATGCTCCGCAATGTCGGAGGGTAGGATCAAATATCTGCCCGCAATGGCGAAGAGGACAAAGACTTAACTTCCGATTGAACAAGGCTTCGAGAGATATGCAAGATGATGACAAATTCAACTAAGGATGGGATTCATTAAAACATTTAAATGAGCAAGGACCAATCGATTGACAGTAACCCAAAGTGCCGGAAGACGCTTTAAAATCCATAGGCCAAAATCAATAGGCTGAAATCAAGGAAAGAACTGACTAATTCAAAGTAAAGGAGGGTCCCAAAATTTTTAGAATTTTGGGAAATTGTTGCAGATGCAATAGTACTGTAACTCGATGTTTATTCCGGGATGTATCTATAATGTAATGGAGTCATTTTGTCATGCCCCAATGTTCTGATGGGGAGAATCAATAATGTAAACAAGTCATGTCAATTCATAGTGAGTAACCCTATGATTGTCTAAGGGTTAAAGTCCCCGCAGTTCTGGGGCACTAGGGTTATTAGAATCTCCTAGTAGAGGTCGACCCTGGTAGGGTTTTAGTCATGTTGAGATTAGTATAAATAGAGAACTAGAGTCTCTATTTATAACACAACTCATCCACACTCAAGTGTAGCACATAGTTGAGGAAGGAGAAGACACTGGGGCTAGAAAAGAAGAAGATTAATGTTTTCAAGAGATCACTTATTGTTTTGGGCTTTCACTGTTTTGGTGCTGATTCTATCTCTAAGGAAGTTGTGGGGTTTTCTCCTTTACGGTTTCCCTGAGGAAAAACACTGTGTTCATTGTCTCTTGTGTTTGGTAGTTGTACTTGTTACTCTCTCAGTTAAAGATCCTAATAATGATAGCTTAATGTTGAAAAACTAACACCACTATGCTCCTATCCAAAGCTTTCAGGGATGCACCTCCTTCACCTACGAAGAGCAAATCCTCCAAATACAATCTTATACATGTATATATGACAAGTTAGATAGACAATATATAGAGTGCTTAATCATAAATATTCATTAAACCATGATACATGAAATATATTCAACACGCATTTGGAATAAGGATTCTCTTTATTAACAATAGTGAATGAGATAAGTGTACAACCCAACGCCTAAAATAAGGACTCCTCTGCAACCAAAGGATTTTGTGTTATGTTGCTACAAATACTTCTGAAGATATACCACCAGCATAACTT
Organism: Pseudotsuga menziesii; assembly: GCA_001517045.1. Classification (NCBI taxonomy): domain Eukaryota; kingdom Viridiplantae; phylum Streptophyta; class Pinopsida; order Pinales; family Pinaceae; genus Pseudotsuga; species Pseudotsuga menziesii. The sequence continues at coordinate 166,897 of LPNX010607278.1, read as the reverse complement.
GTCTCTCCAAGTATGATTGATTAATACCCTCCCGAGGGCCTCTATTTATACTTAGGAAAATAGAGTAGTTTCGAAGGTTGAGGAGTTTGAGATAGTTAAGATATTTAATGTTTAAGGCTTAACAAATCTCCATTAATCGTGTTTATTATTTTTAATGTCGAATGGAGGTGTATGTGAGTATTGATACTAGAAACCCGTGTATAGCATGCGATTTTCTGTAAGGAAACCCACGTACATAGACGTACACGGGTTGTAATGAAAACACCCACGTACAGTACGTGATATGCTGTGGATATAGTCGCGTATGTACGTCAGTTTCTATGGAAGGAGTCACGTACAACAATCAACATGTAAAAAGGTAAAAATGGAAAGCTAGGTGGATAGTGAATGCATCTCATGTCATGCCTATCTATAGTGTTTTAGGAAACCTTCAATCCATAAATGTCCTTTTGTGTGCCAACATATGAAGTGTCGGCACTCGGACGGAGAAGTGCCATTTGGGTTGATAACAGATGCCCCCTAATGTGTGAGGTCAGAGGGAAGCGATGGCTAAAATACATTATAATCTTTATCTTTAGAGAACTCAAAAATCCAATGGAGCAGAGTTAATACCTGAAACAAATACATAATAATGTCATATACAAAGTCATATCTAAGGATGCTGTGTTCAATATACTGGAACACTAGATCCTTTACAAATGTTTGATTACATCATATAATATGGGTACAAAACCATGTATATTACAAAGGTGGATCGAAGCCATAATATACAATCATGATGAGTCTTCAAATATCTGGAAGCTGTGTACATAGGCAGAACATAATCTTGCACAACTTAGTCCATAGTAAAGGAACTAAGGTCTTCATAATCAATCCCAAATAACTAGTACAATCTAAGCCATGTGAATAAATGTAGGTTCAAGTCAAACATGGAGAGGATTCAACAGTTTGTCAATCAATAGGTGATAATTGAAAACTATAGAAAAGGAATTCACTAATACTGAAAGTGAATCCAGAGGTACAAACGTAAAAAACTATAGGTATTCATCATCAAGAAGTGCTGAAGCGGAACCATACTATGATAAGGAAGGAAACAGATCCTCCAACGGATCACAAGAGTTACTAGGAGTTGGGTAAAGGAAGGGAGACACAAGTGATAATAGATATGACAATGATGGGTTTAGGATATAGATTAGACATTGAGTTAGGTCCTTGAATAGTAAGCACGACACAGAGATGACACAAGCCAGCTTTTAACTTTATAGATAGAACAACTAGACTTATCTGTCATGTAGGAGACATGATCAGATTGCCCAGGTAGAACGAACAAGAGGAGGAGTAATAAATTCAAATTAATAGCTGAAATGAAAGTGAACAGTGAGACATTGGTACCGAAAAATATAGAGAGTGCTATGTTCAAGGATGACATGCTGCCACTAACTGAAAAAAGAGAAAACTTCTTCCTACCTTCCCTATTGAATTTTAACAAGTCGAGGAAAGTCAACTCGGATCTCTCTTCATTTTTTAACAAGCTTGAAGAGAAGAGGGAATATTGCTTGATAGTGTCACTAATTCATGGATTTAATGAGCCCAAACTAGTATATGCTCAGTTGGTGTTTTCACATTTAGAGAGTCTGAAAACTCCAAAGAAGACTCCAGGGGGATCCTTTTTCATCCAATTTAGTCTCCTGAGGCCGGAAAAGTATAAAACATACCACAGAAGAACTCTCTTAACTTTTGTAGAATAAAAGGTGAACCTTTTTCATACTTAGTCAGGGAGGTATGAAAAACGTTAAATTACCACCTACCCAACGCTCCTTCAAGAAAAACATAAATAGCTTGAGTTTTACGAGTGTGAATGAAAGCAAGATCACTCAGAAAGATCCATTTGAGTACAAGAAATGGGGCTTACAACAATAAACTTGATGCTTTGTTCTTTAGTGTTTAACGAGCATGACAAATTCATAAATTACACTCGAAATCTTTTCATGTTTACATCCAGAGCACGAAAGAGAGAAAACTAAGCTCATACTGGGAGTTCCTTTTCCGTTAATTTAGTCCCTTAGGTATGGAAAAATGATAAACCTATGACTTAGAATACTCTTCTCAATTCCATAGAAAAGAGAGTGATCCTTTCTCATGCTATTCCACATGGTCTGAGAAAGAGATAACCTACCACCAATGCAGATGCCTGTTCACATATTCTTAATGAGCTTGAATGGACAAGTTAACTCAGCAGTCAATTCTGGTTTTAAGGAGTCATGCTTGGGCCTAAAGAAAACTCCATAAGGGTAGGGACTCCTATAAAGGGATAGTTTGTAAAAAGAGACCATAATGAGGCTCTATTTGGCATGAAAATTAGCTAAAAGGATTCCCCTATACCTAAAACAGCGCCGGCATGAGTATCGAAAGACAACATAGGTTCTAAATGAAGGTACTCATGAGAGGAAGGCCCTATCCATGGAAGAGCGATGGTAAAGACAAGGAGCTAATGGTTAAAAATACCATAGTCCATGGTTAAAATTTTGATTACTAAGTTTAAGATGGAATAGTATAGATGCAAAAAAATGCATGTGGAATGACATAAAAGCATCGTATATGAGTAAAAAACACTTTAGAATGATGAAAGCCAAAAGAGATGGGATTAGTTTGGTAAAATATGAAATATAGACCAAAAAACCACTTAAGAAATATAATTTCTATAAATAGTTCCAAAAACTAAATAAAACTCACCATTTTGAATTTTAGCCATTAGAAGCAAGTTTTTACCTCTACGTTCATTCCATTGATGCGGACAATCTAGTGGACGAAATCCAATTCTGCAAGTGTTAGGTAAGACTAGACCCCAAGCTCTTTAGTTTGATCCTATCAAATTTCAATTTTGAGTCCCAATTTCATATTTTTGACTGCCCTAAAGCAAGGAACGTTGTGTACACGGGTTTGCTATAGTAACACTCGCATACATGCGTTCTGTACACAAGTTGTCTAAAAGACAGTCACGTACAGTACACGACATGTCTAACTAGACACTCGATTATGCTGCGTGGAGGGTAAACAGATATATAACAAGTCAAACTTTTGAATTTTTATATGAAACTAATGCTTCACAATGGTTTATTTTTTAGGTGTGAAGATGGTGCTTGAGTGGAGGGAGCGTGAGCATGAAGATTTGGATCAAGAAGAAATACATGATGCCCCCACGGTGAATTTTTTACGTTCAAGTCAGTTGTTGAAATTCTTTTGCACATCACCTATGTGGGCCAATGTCTGCCTGCTAGAGTTCATGATAAACGACTGGGATCGTGATTTGGGCATGTTCGACCTTCAGGGTGAGTCCTTTGAGATTACTTCTGAGGATATATACTTCATTATCATTCTGTCATGATGAGGGGTTCCAGTTAACTTGGAGGGAACCGGCATAGGAGATGATCCTCTAAGTGTCTAAAACTACATTGATGTATTCTGTGCACTGAGGACCCAAAAGAGAGGGAGTTTCATCCCTATTACACATATACGTGATCTTCCCATACAGGTTTTGGTAACTACCATAGTTAGGCTTGCAGGATCATCTTCTCTTCATCTCACTTCATGGAACCAAATGAGATTGGTAGTGGAATCCATGCATGGGGCTTTGTATGATTGGTGTTCGGGCGTAATCCTGATTCTGAAAAAACAACTCTTGGACTGCAAGAGAGGAAGAAGGAAGAACTTCAGATATTCTAGCATCTTGGTGGCCTTCTTCGAGAGAGAGTGCTAGGGTTGATCCCTGCAGTAACTCTACCGGTTAGATCTCCTCGTCAGCCTAGACTGAGCAAGTGGGGAGATATCTTCCTCCTCCAGGGAGGAGGTGGCTCAGTGCAAAATGTGTACAATGATGACTTCTACTTTTGGTTGGAGTGACAGTTACCTGCACTGGAGCAGTTTCCCTATGATGGCATGGATTTTCAAGGTGATCCAGAACTTGTCCTCCCTCCAGGAGGAGCATGGGGAGAGCTAGGTAATTTTTTAATTTTCAAGTTTTTAAAATTTTTATGAATTTGAAAATATAGTGATATATCCATATGTATAAGAGTTCTAATCCTATAAACATGTCAAAATGAAGATATTGGACTAGTCCACCCTGAAGGGCATCCACGTATGTTTGTTCATCTTATCTTGGGTGAAGAGAAAGGTATTATCAGGATTCTAGAGGGGAAGCTAGCCAGGATTACTCAAAGATTACCAACTTTGAGGATTGAGCACATCCCAACCATCATGCAGGAGTACGTGGTTGGAATGCCACCCATATGGATATGCCTTTTGAGGCAGGTAGCTAGAGCAGTTTTGGTGTACATAGAGGCTGTTGAGGCTGCAGAAGCCGAGGAGACTGAGGAAGCTAGAGTACAGGGAGACCGGGGGGACCAGGGTCGTCCTGCTTAGATTTAGGGCATTTTGATGGACTACGATCTGTT
>LPNX010607278.1:132850-161671 GCA_001517045.1 Pseudotsuga menziesii | reverse complement strand
TCGATTTATTTACAAATGTTTTTTATGTGTATGTTGTATATTTTTATGAAATGTGTGTTAAATTCCAATCCAAAATGTAATTAGCATATGCATCAGTCAATGAATTCTGATTTCTTGGAATGTGATTCAATGTAATAAATTCAAAGTTTCTTTCCAACAACCTAACTTGCATGAACTGATGCAATAGAATAGGTTTTTCACCTGATAACCTCGATTGAGCTATGAAACCACCAATTGAGAGTCCATTAAGACTTCCATCTAAGTGATACCACATGACAAAGCATCCCATATAAGCTCAATTACAGCCCAATACTCAGCAATATTATTAGAAGCAGGAGCTAAGCAAGAGCCTCCTGAGGCAACTAACTCTCCTGAGGGAGAATAAATGACCCATGCTGCTGAAGCAAGATTACAAGTGTGGCGACTAGCGCCATCAATGAAAGCTAGAAACATCTTGGAAGACATATGAAATAACCAGCAGACAGTATAAAAAGAATAAACTGATGATCTATTGTACATAAAAGTACATACAATACAATACAAGAAAAAGTGCTAAGCCTAAGCATAGTAATTCTTCATATAGTGCCCATTTCTAGGCTTAGGTAGCTTATTCCCATCAAAATCTATTAAATCATATGTTCCCCTTTTTAAGACCTTCAACACGACATAAGGCCCTAACCACATGGCCTTGAATTTTCCTACCCCTAAGGGTTCTTTGTCTTGGTCCCAAAGCAAAACAAATTCCCCCTTAGAGAAAATATGAGGTTTGACCGACTTATCATATTGGCTTTTGACCCTATTCTTGTGAGCTTGGTTTGCTATCAGTGCATCTCTACATTGCTCATCAAGGTGTTCTAAATGTACTAGATGTTCTTCAAGCTCTGTCATATTGGGTAACACATGAATAGCTATTTTCAAGGATGGGATTTCACATTCAATCGGGGTAATGAATTCCACTCCATGAATGAGTTGGAAGGGGGAGAAACCCATAGCAGTTTTTACATTAGTTCGGTATGCCCAAAGGGTAGGGTATATCATGATATGCCAGTTAGAACGGGCTGCATCAATTGTGCATTTGAGGATAGTCTTCAAAGTCTTTTAAAAAGCCTCAACCTAACCATTTGCTTGAGGATAATATGAAGATGAATGCTCTTGTCTGAATCCAAGCATCGTGGTTAGTTCCGTCATCATGCTATTTTGAAAATGACTGCCATGGCCAATGACAATCACCTTAGGTATACCAAACCGTGCTATAATCTGATTGAACACAAAGAAAGCTATCATTTCCCCATCGGCTTTAAAGGTGGGCATTGCCTCTTCCCATTTCGTAAAATAGTTAATAACGACAATGATATAGTTGTTCCCCCCAGCTGAATCTAGGTTGCACGTCACGTAATCAATCCCCCACTTCATGAAGGGGCCCACCGAGACAAAGGGAATCAACGGAGTGGGATGTGACTGCATTTTTCTAGTGTAAAGCTGACAAGGATAACAGTGCTTTGCCACTTCCACACAATCTTTGAATATTGTGGGCCATAAATAACCAACACGTAGTATCTTTTGAGACGTTGCTAAACCAGATAAATGACCCCCACACACTTCACTATGGGAATCATTCAGGACAATCTCTGCTTCCTCATGGGTAAGACATCGATGCAAAATGGAATCTGCCCCTCTTCAATATAAAGTATCTCCTATGATGAGGTAGTTCTTATCATGAAGGCATAATTTACATCATTCCTCCCATGGAGAAGCCGTAGGATACTTCGAAGTCTGGAGATATATAAGTATATCTCCATACCAGGGATCAGAGGTGGCTATCAAGAAGATATGCTCATCTGGAAATGAGTCATATTCAATGACTACATCTCTTCCATTGGAAATTCTGCTATAAGCTCAGCAAAAACTAAGGACTTTTTAGACTTAGCAGACTGGAAATCCAAGTTAAACTCTTGGAGAATGACTATCCATTTGTTGAATCCACCTCCAACAATCTGTCGGGACAAAACATATTGAAAAGGATTCACATCCACCACTACTATTGTATTCCTTAGAAAAATGTAGTGATGTAACCTCTGAACAACATAAAGAACTGCTAAGGCCAATTTCTCGACATGGGAGTGACTGAGCTCAGGACCGGCTAAAGCACAACTAAGATAGTAAATGACATGCACCTAGAGCTTATCATTTTTCTAGACTAGGACTACTCCAATGGTCAACTCGGACACTACAAGATACAATATAAAATCCCTAGAGTAATCTGGCGTACACAGTAAAGGTGCCGACAACAAAGATTTTTTCAATGCCTCGAAAGCGAGTTGTGCAGTTTCATCCCATATAAATGGGGTGTTCTGTTTTAATAGGCACATGAAACCCTAGGTAATATTGGCATAGTTAACAATTAAACATTGAATAAAATTAGAACTTCCCTGTAGGATTTGAATTTTCCTGATAGAACGAGGAGGAGGCAGATTTACAATGGCCTTTACTTTTAATCGATCCACCTGGATGGCTCTATTAGAGACAATGAATCTGAGCAGTATTCCCGACACGACATAGAACACACACTTGTCGGGATTCAAGTGGATATTATAGTATATGAATCATTCAAATATCAATCGTAAGTGATCTGGATGGTCAATCCTCTTATGAGAATGTGCAGCCAAATCATCGCGATAAGGTTTGACAATCGCTTTTATATCATGGAAGGAAAAGTTCATTTCCCGTTGAAAGGTTTCCCTAGATTTTTTCAATCCGAAGGGCATTTTTTTGTATGTGAAGGTACCACAAGGAAAAATGAAAGCATTTTTATGTTGGTCTTCCAGTTTTATTTGAATTTGATTGTATCCAGAGAAAGCATCCATAAATGAGAACACTTCACTTGCCACACAAGCATCTATAATTTGGTCTATAAATGGCATGGGATAGTTTTCCTTAGGATAGGCTTTATTCAAATATCTGAATTCTGTACATATGCGTATGGTCCTTTGCTTCTTATCAACAGGAATGAGATTGGATACCCATTCTGTCAGAGCTACGGGATAAATGAAACCAGCTTTGAACATCTTTTTAACTTCAGCCTTCACAGCTGCCACTTTACGTGGGTTAATAGGCCTTAACTTTTGCCGAACAGGTTTAGTGTTGGGGTATGTTTGGATATCATGCTCAAATATCGATGGATCAATGCCTGGCATCTCCTCATATGACCAGGAAAAGATGTCGCAGAATTCCTTGAACAGTGCCGTATAGATTGCAATCTCCTTAGGAGAGCAGTTTTCACCTATATGTATATTTTCCACGACATCAGGGTTTACAGAGATGTTGATAGGGATAGTGGTGAAAATATTTTCCATATTCCCCTTGGTAAACATTTCGTCCCTGGGTAGGGGATTGATGGGTGTATCAACATCATCTGATATTCTCATGTGAAACTCTTGATTTTCTATATTGCTTAGCTCTGGAAGAAAATAGGATCGATGGTGAAGATCTTCACAGATCTTACCACGTCCACACATGGCTTCCAGAATGGATTCATCATCATTAGAGGAAATTTCAACTCAAAATGAGCCTCCTAAGATGAACTAATAAAATAATAGTTAAAATAATAAAATAATATTTATTAATTTTGGAGGAAGAAAAGAAAAAAACTACTTTTTTGTTTGTATTTTTGACATATCTCCTTGTGTTTTTACTCAAATTTCAATTAGGAGAGCTCGTTGGATGTGGAATTAAATTTCACATCCAAGGAGTACCCACTTGGCATAATTTTGATGGACCCTGCTACCCCAAAAACAATAAATACCTGAAAAAATGGAATGATGACATCATCATTTTGTTTTTTCAGGTATTTCTTGTTTTTGGGGTAGCGGAGTCTGTCAAAAGTATGCCGAGTGGGTACTCATTGGATGCGGAATTTAATTCTGCATCAAAAGAGCTATCCCGATCGAAATTTGAGTAAAAACACAGGGAGATATGTCAAAAATACAAACAAAAAAGTAATTTTTTTATGATACCTATCCCCAAATTTATATTAAAAAAGTGTTTAAGACCTATACGGTATTTCAAATTTAAAGCAATTTCATAGGCTAACACATGATGAAATGGAATTTGAATAAAAGTTAAAATTCCCATTTTGAGTTGAAATTTCCTCTAATGAATGTAAAACCATATCTAAACATTCCGTAGAGTGCAAAGAGTTTTCCACCCAAGCAGGCAAATAGACTTCTTCCAGGTCCTCTGAGACTATGAGAGGGTCTGCAATGGGATTAACAGTGGTTTGAGTGATATCTTGGTAAGCCACTTCCATTGCCGATAAGGGCACTTCTGGTTCATGGGGGAAAGGGAGAACCCAAGGATCAGTCCTATCAACAACTGTGGCTATGGACCTCCTCACACTAGTAGAACCAATATAGTTAATCGGGGCTGGAAGATCAAATGTTCCCATCAGTGATGCATACATTCCAACCCCCAAGATTTGTGTAGCAGGTTTGACCTGATCAACCAATGGCACAACAGACTCATTAGACTCCATGGGGCATTTTCGAGTAAAATCGAGTTGGTCAATAGTAACCAACTTTCCTTGGTGTGGAACAAATACCACCCAAAAGATGGTTGACACAATAGCAGACATGGCACATGGCATAAGTCTAGCTCCTTCACAAAAGCAAATTATAGTCCAAAGATGCATCAATCACTTCCACCTCAGCAGACACTGCTTTCCCTGCCGGCTTTATTTCAAAAGACTTTCCGTCGAAATTAGTAAGAAAAGTGTTTGACAGGATCAGCTCTGGGGATCCGAGAGCTTTCCAACATGACAACGACATAATGCATGTAGAATAACCCTCATCGACAACTTCCCTTCCAATGCTCTTTCCACCATGGATGACATCTACTGATAAGGCTACATGGTAAGGTAGGAAAATTTTAACATCAGATAAGTGAAATTTCTCCATGAGACTTGATGAGTCCATGCTACCTAAGGCTGCTAAGAGGGCATCCCACTTGGTGGGACAGCTCTGTAACACCTCTAAGGCTAACATTGCACAAGGGGTTTTGGCTAATTCTTCAACCACTGAGTATTTTGAAGTAGCCCTAGAATCCAGTTTATGTAAGGTCTTATTAAATACACCTTTCGGTATCTTAGGCATAGTTTCAGTAGGCTTATCGATAGTGAGAGGGTTAGAAGGTTCACCTATAGACTTACCCTTCAAAAAAGTCTCTTTCTCATAAATTTTATTTGTAGTATGTAGCAAATTTGAAGATCGAACCATGTTGATATAGTTAGGCTCAGGGGCACCAGAAGTGCCCCTTGCTACATTAGAAGCTGAAGCAGAGTTCTGCCCTTGGGGAAATGGATCCTTCAGGACAGCCAGTTGTTGAGCTTTAAGCAGCTTCTGGGCTTATTCCATAAGGAGACAAAGGTGAGTGAGGTGATCCTCATGGCACAACTTACACGGTAATTTGACATTTTTATTTTCCTTCTTCCCCCCATCGGCATTGTTTGTGGGTTTCTACTTGTTTTGATTTCCCTCCCCTTTCTTTCCTCTCTTTTTCTTCCCACTGGGCTGCTGATTTCCCTTCTGACATTAGAGGAAATTCCAACTCAAAATGGGCCTCCTAAAATGAATTAATAAAATAATAGTTAAAATAATAAAATAATATTTATTAATTTTGGAGGAAGAAAAGAAAAAAACTACCTTTTCGTTTGTATTTTTGACATATATCCTCATGTTTTTACTCAAATTTCGATTGGGAGAGATTGTTGGATGCGAAATTAAATTCCACATCCATCGAGTACCCACTTGGCATACTTTTGACGGACCCCGCTACCCCAAAAATAAGAAATACCTGAAAAAATGGAATGATGACATCATCATTCTATTTTTCCAGGTATTTCTTGTTTTTGGGGTAGCGGGGTCTGTCAAAAGTATGCTGATTGGGTACTCATTGGATGGGGAACTTAATTCCACATCCAACAATCTCTACCAATTGAAATTTGAGTAAAAACACGGGGAGATATGTTAAAAATACAAACAAAAAAAGTAGTTTTTTTATGATACCTATCCCCAAATTTATATTAAAAAAGTGTTTAAGACCTATACGGTATTTCAAATTTAAAGCAATTTCATTGGCTAACACATGATGACATGGAATTTGAATAAAAGTTAAAAGGCCCATTTTGATTTGAAATTTCCTCTAATGGAGGTTTGTGCGAAAACATTTGCACTTTGGGGGGAGGGGGAAGCCTTTGCTGCCTCTACCGTAGAATGATTGATGGACAGGTGATGATGTTATTTGGCCAAAGAATCTATAGTGGGAGAGTTTACGGACCCAACCACACCATCGACATGGGGTCCAGGCTTAGGTTTCTCCATATCATGGTTAGGCCTCGGTGCCTCAGGGATAATCTCATACAAGATCCCAGATTATGAATAAATCAAATCCAATTGTTGGGCCCTGAGAATGGGTTATTTTTCATTCACCACTCCTGAAGTGGATATGTCCTTAGATATGTAAGGTAATAGAGATTTAAGGAACCACTCTAGTAAGAACTCAGGACGAAGAGTGGATTTTGTAAGGCTCTTTCGCCTCCTCCACTCTTGGATATGATCCAAGATGTGGGTAGCCTTGTTTTTCCTAAAGGTAGATAACAAGTCCGTTCTGAAATCATATCAAACCGAAAGCTGAAAGTGGCTAAGAAATGCGCTAGCCAAGTCCCAAAAACTACTGAACACAGCAGAAGGAAACTCAATGTACCATTTTGCTGCAGTATTCATTAAGGTTCTTTTGAACAAACTCAACCTAACTGAATCTTAATTCAGTGAATTAGAAGAACACCATAAATGAAATGTGGTGGCATGAGCCCCAGGATCTTCACCAACTTTTCCCTCAAATTTAGGGATGTCCGATGACAATTTGGTGGGAACAGGTGGCCACGAGGGGTCATGCCTCATCGAGTTGTTCATCAATTTTGACAAATCTGGAAACATTAATGTTGCCAAAAAAGGAAGCTTGGGTCGCACCGGGGCACTAAAAGTGCCAGTCTAGGGATTAGAGGGACTTTCCCTCGAACACCCATATGTAAAGGTGGGGTTTTCCCTTGGCACTGGTTGCGAAGTGGATGGATTACTTTGAAATGGATTCCATCTGTAAGCCACAGGATTGTGAGTAGTAGGTGCAGTATATGAGGTTTAGGAGGTCCCAGTTGAAACTAGGGTTTGAAAAAAGGGAGCAGATATCCCACCGCTAAACAACGAAAAGGGAGACCTCGTGAACAGGGCCGAGACCATAGTTTGGAAACCTTTCTCATAAGAGGTAGTGTTTCCAAACAACACTCATACATAAGAAGGTGATGGGCCTACGTATGGAGTGGATGGGGGAATATGCCCCCCATTCTAAGTAAATCCTTGGACAAAATCCAAGGATCATACCGAACCACTCTAGGAAGTGTGTGCAAAGGAAAAAGTAACAGTAGGTATATTGGGGATCCCAGTAACCATGTCACCAGAAGCACCTACTAGGCTTATGGGAATTGGTGGTTGGACCACCTAGCTCGCTGGAGTCAATGGCATAGTAGGTATGCTATATCTAGGGGTATTTACTGGGGGATGTAGTACCCCTTTAGCCGGAAAGGCTGAGGTGAAAGAAAAATAACTTTCTCCCGTAGTAGACAATCTTTCCCACAGGGACACCTAAAATAGGTAACCTAGATGATCGCAGGATCGTTTAAGTCAGTCAAGGGAGTGTTAGAATTCCTTGAAAACTCGTCAACCTACAAGTCTTCTATCTCAACTATATTAAAATCAAAATGGTTAGCTCGAAGTGTTGGTTCACCTGGAACTTCACTTACTCCTATTGGTTCAGATGAACTGTCTGTGTCCAATCTCCACCATTGAGGTAGAGGTGGAGGTTCCAATGTGATGAGAGGAGGAAGGTTTTGCAAACTTCATGACCTCCTTATAGGTTGGTCCTCCATGATTGTAAATTTGACAATTTAAACCCTAAGGTTGGCTAAACATAGAAAAACCATCGAGAAATCACTACAAAAATTCCTAGAGTCTCAACAGTCAGCAAGGGTAAAAGATATGCTTTCCTGAAGAAAGCTGAAGAACAGTTACTTGGCGTCCTTGAAGAAGTTCTTAGGCACAAGCAGAGGAATCACCCACTTCCCTCCTACACTTTCAACAAGGGTTACCTTCCAAGCTCGTCTAAGGTAAACCAGAAATAGCCTTCCAGTTTACCTAGGTATGAACCCTAAATTTCAAGAGACTAAAGGCTACCTTAGCTATACCAACAGTCTGGGGGAACAGTCACAAGCGTGACTCATATGCATGGGCATGGTAGCTGAACCCAAAAATCCATCTAGGACAGAATCCCTAGATGTGTAAAAGTCCTAATCTACATTCTGACAAGGAATCAGAGGGTTATCTCCTTAGTCTAATGCCTCCACATGGCCTCCTTCTTGACTCCCTTTTGAGAGGATATTCCCAGATACAATCGATAAAGATAAGGATTTTCCTATCGAATGGTCCACTATGTCTGAATTTTAAAACATATGGGAAGTTTACACCTCCTAGCCCACAATTCTAGCCTAAGCTAGTATGTGAATGGCCCTAAAAAATAAAAATTACTAGTAAATTTTAATTATTTCATTCATTTTGAAGGCTATTCTTTACTCAGAAGGAAAGTGGAGTGAAATACTATGATGTTTTTGACTCGATAAGAAATATAAAAGCAAAGGTGTATGTTTTCAAAGCAAATTATAACTACTAAAACAAACTTTTTTTTTTTCTTTTGTAAATATAAATTGATGAAAATGCAATGATAAAGAAAACACTAAGACTATATTTTTGTAGTTTTTCGAGATTATATTTTAAAAACTGAAAGCAAAACTACTCTTTGCAAAATTACATCCAAAAGCTTGAAAATGTTTTCTTTTCACGTTTTAAAATGCTCAAAGACTACTATGCACCTAAATGCACTAAACTTGAGTATACTTGAATTAAATTAACTGTATAAAGCAAGCAAAGTGAATTAAACAGATTAATAACACCAAAATATCAACCAACAAGGGAAGACTTGGAACCGTAGCTTGGGTAGGAACAATGACAAGAAATCACTGAGATCACACAAAGGTAAGTGGCAAACCAATCACTATCCAAGGATAGAATGGGAAAAAAAGTGTCTAGAACCCTGATCATTGATTCAGACAACCAACACTTAAACCTATAACCCAAAATAGGCAAATCTACTTCAAATTTCAAATAAAAGACACTCCAAATAGAAGGAACTCAAGGGATTTACAAGAAAGAGCAAGGTGTGGCCAACAAGGTCATCAAATTGACAGTATAATGCTTATAAGGAATACCAACCAGCAAACAAATTTCATAAAGGGACAGGGACAAGCAAACCCTAAACCAAAAAATATAATGCTAAGGCTTGTACACGACTGTGTATAAGGGAAACCTGCGTACTGTACACGACTATCCAAGAGAGAAAGCCACATATGCAGGCCTCTGTACGTGACTGTATGCAAGAACAACCCATGTACAGGTACAAAATTTTCTAATAAAAAGAAAATTCCTCAAGGTCTTCAAACACTATGCTAAGCATGAACCAGGATAGGATACCACACACAAAATCAAGGCGAAGACTGGGCAATGGTAAAAAAAAATAACCCATAGTAGTCTGGGCTCCCTAGCAGAGTTACTAGTTCTGTTTTTTAGGAATAAACACCCTTATAACTGGGGGTTTTGGGTTACCAACGTACTCTTAAAACTTGCATACAATCAGCTTTAAAGTATAGAAAGGAAATAGGAAGATGTAATGGACTCACTCGATTAACGACGGTTGATCCAAGCTTTGTCTTCTCCCACTCTGCTCCTCTCCAAAGATTTCAGGGATGCACCTCCTTCACCTGCATCCAACCAGTACCCACTAAGAATAATTTTGATGGATCCCTCTACCTCCAAAACAAGAAATACCAAAAAACATGCGATTATGACATCATCATCACATTTTTTAGGTATTTCTTGTTTTTGGGGTCACAGGGTCTATCAAAAGTATGCCGAGTTGGTACTCGTTGGATGCAGAATTTAATTATGCATCCAACAAGCTCTCTCGATCAAAAATTGAGTAAAAGCACGGGGAGATATGTCGAAAATACAAACAAAAAAATTAGTTTTTTTTATGATACCTATCCCCAAATTTATATTAAAAAAGTGTTTAAGACCTATACAGTATTTCAAATTTAAATCAATTTCATTAGCTAACACATGATGACATGGACTTTGAATCAAATTTAAAAGGCCCATTTTGAGTTGAAATTTCCTCTAATGAGATCACACTAGAATGGCTCAGCAGTTATATTCGACCTCATCTTGTCAGAAAGGTTCTGCACTTACATTCGACCATGTGTAAACAAATTGCATCAAAAGGGCTCTCAGTCCCAGACTGAGGATTCCTGGTAACTTACCAGGTGCCTGCATTCTCCTAGAGAATGGCATCAGCCCTTATATCTGATCAAGTTAGAACACATCCCTCAATCACATCAAAATGGACATGCACTCACATCTGATCATGTAAGACTACATCCTATCGTCATATCAGAATGGCCCTCAATCCTAGACCGAGTATTCCTGGTAACTGACCAAGTGCCTCCATTCCAAGAATGGCATTCAGCCCTTACATCTGATCATGTAGGAACCAATCCTACAGTCAAATTAAAATGGCTCAGCACTTACATCTAACATGGAAGGAACCAAATCCTCTCACCATGATAGAATGGCTCAACCCTTCCATCTGACCATGGAAGGAACCTAATCCTCTCACCATGTTAGAATGGCTCTAGGTCTCATCATTTCCCCTTAGAGGGAACCTCAATCTAGAGAACACCAAGCTTCTCCCTGAAGTACTCAAACTTCACTCTAGCCAATGGGTTCGTCAACACATAAACTATCTGTTCATCTGTCACAACATACTGGAGCTTCACTGCTCTTCTCTGCACCATATCCTTGATATAGTGATACTTGATCTCGATATGCTTCAGCTTGTCATGGAACACTGGATTCTCTAACAACTTCACACAACTAAGGTTGTCGCAATATATACAAGTAGCATCCAACTAGAGATCAAATAAATCAAATAGTACCTTTCTCAGTCACACTTCCTCGCAACTAGCTAAACAAGATGCAACATATTTTTATTCAGCTGTACTCAGTGCCACACAAGACTACTTCCTGCTAAACCAAGAGATCATACCTGATCCCATACTGAAGCAACATATTGAAGTTCTCTTCCTATCACTGGCACTACCTACCCCATCTGATTCAACATATCCCTCTAGGTTACTCTTCTGATTTTCCTCATACTTGAGCCCATAATCAACTGTACTCTTCAGGTACCTCAGAATATGCTTTGCAGCAATCAAGTGAACATGTCTTGGATCTGTCAAGAACTGGCTCAACGTGTTCATAGAAAAGCAAATATATGGTCTCATGTTCATTAGGTACATCAAGGACCCAATTATCTGATGATACATCATAGCATCGACCACTTCTAATGAAGCATCACTCAATAGCTTCAGGTTCGATGCCATAGGTGTGGTTATGGTCTTGCATTCCATCATCTCGAATCTCTTCAGAATCTTCAATGCATACTTCCCTTGTCTAAGGAATATTCCATCTGCATTTTGCCACACCTCCATGCTTAAGAAATAGTGCATCATACCCAAGTCTTTCATTTCAAACTCGGCAGCAAGTTTCCTCTTCATATCAGCAATCAACCCATCCATACCTATTACAAACAGATCATCCACATATAGTAGGAGTATCACTAGATTTCCATATTCAACCTTGTAGTAAAGGTTTGAGCCTGCTTTACTCTTGGTAAATCCCAAACTGGATAGGAAGCCATCAATTCTACCATACCATGTATTGGTTTCTTGTTTCAAAACGTATAGGGATTTATTCAATCTACACACATGAGACTCCCTGTCATGTGTCTCAAAATCGATTGGCTGCTTCGTATACACTTCCTCTTCTACTACACGATTCAAGAATGCAGTCTTGACATCCATCTGGTGTATCTTCCATTTCATCACTGTAGCCAGAGAAAGTATTGATCTGATGGAAGTGTATCTGGATATAGGTGTAAAAGTTTCTTCATAATCTATTCCTTCTTTATGGGAGAAGCCACGAGCCACAAATATTGCTTTATATTTCTCTATGCTGCCATCTGCAGCATGCTTGATATTATAGATCCATTTAGAAGTTACAATGGACTTCCCTTCTGGTCTTGGGATAACATCCCAAACATCATTCTTCATTATTGATTGATACTATTCGATCATATCCTCCTTCCATTCTTTCCTTTTTGCCGCTTATTCATAGTTGGAAGGTTCTTTATCAATAATGTCACATAGCAAGGCTGCATAACTGGAGTAGGACCTAGTTCTCTTTCTTCCTTTTTGTGTTTCTTCTAAAGCTCCATATCTTTGTGCACCTTGGATACTTTCATGTACCCAAGTAGGTTTCCTCTTATGAGGATTATTCTCCTGAGGTGGATCTACAGGTTTTTGAGGTTCTTCTAATTCTCGATCTTCTTCTTGAATTTCTTCGGTCATGGTTGTATCATGAATTCTAGGTGCTCTTTCTTCTTCAGGTTCTTCAGTTGGTCTCTTCCTGGATTTGATGTAGGCTGAATCTTTGTCAAATGTTACATCTCTACTAATGTCAATCTTCTTGAACCCTAGGAAGTATATTATGTAAGCCTTTGAGATTTCAGAGTATCCCACAAATATACCCTTCTTCCCTGAAGGATCTAACTTCGTCCTCTTCTCTTTTAGAATGTGTATGTGTACGGGACAGTTGAATATTTTGAGATGGTTGACTTCTGGTTTCTTGCCAGAGAAGACTTCTTCAGGTGTCTTGTTCTCGAGTACTCTGTGTGGAGTACGGTTCTCTATATACACTGATGTTCTGGTAGCTTTTACCCTAGATGCATGGGAAGATCTTGGTCATGAAGAATGGCTCTTGCTACATCCATGATCATTCCATTCTTTCTTTCTACAATCCCATTCTATTGTGGATTATATGGAGTGGATAAATCCCTCTTAATCCCTAAGTCTTTTCATAGCTCTTTGAATTCATTTGATTTGAATTATCCACCATTATCTGATCGAAAGGTCTTGATATTGTTTTATGAGTGATTATTGATCAACGCTTTGAATTCCCTGAGCTTGCTGAATACTTCATCTTTGTTCTTCATAAAGTATATCCATGCCTTTCTAGAAAAATCATCAATAAAAGAAGCATAGTATACATACCTTCTTAGTGAACTGGATGACATTGGACTGCATACATCATAGTGGATTATTTCCAAGATTCCTTTTTCCTTGCTCTCGCTACTTGGAAATGTCTTCTTTGTGTTCTTCCCTTTTCCACATCCTTTGCATACACCTTCATTTTTTGTCTGCATTTCTGGGAGACCTTCAATAGCTTTACTTGCATGTGGTAGTCCTTTGTAATGCACATGTGCAAGTCTTCTATTCCAAATCTCATTTGGTTCTACCGATTCATGAACCAAAGCTTGTTATGGTTGGCCCTTCAATTTGTATAGTCCTCCTTCTTGTTCCCCAATCACTACTGCATCATCGAAAGACTTTCCCTTTGGCCACATCAGGACTTGGCCATCTACAAATGCAACCCTCATTCCTTTTGCATCTAATGCAGATATGGGGAGTAGGTTCTTCTTTAGTCTAGGTACAAACAATACATCTTTCATCTTAATAGAATTTCCAGAGTCTATCTTGTATGAGGATTCACCACTACCTTTTATTGGATACTAGTATTCATCTCCAAGTTTCACCTTATGAGGTGATTCATGTTCAGATAATTTCACAAAGGATTCCTTGAATACTATCATATGTTTGGAAGCACCACTGTCTATAATCCAATCATTGCTGCCATGTGTGATAGTTCTCGTAAGAGTGGAAATCAGAACATATTCTTCATCATCTAAAGAATCATCATTGTTTTGTCTATTTCTCTTTGTGGAAGGTTCATCATCCTCTGCAGCATGAGCATGATGTCTTCTCTTGTTTCCCTTATTCTTGTGAGAGATACTTTTGTTTCTAGAAAAATCTCTAGCAAAGTGTCCTCTTTCATCACATGTATAGCAAATGAACTTAGACTTATCTCTAGGATTTCTAAAGTTATTCCTTTGATGAGAGTACTTACCTCTGTGGTGGCTAGATTTGGTATTCTTGGATTGTACTGTAAGAGCTCAATATTCACTTCCCATCTTTTCTTCTTGAGCTGCTATCCAAGATTCTTCTTGAGGGCATTCTTCCCATAGTCTGCTGAACTTGACTAACTTATTTCTGGCATAGATCCCTTGAATAAAAGAGTCCCATGTCCTAGGGAGGCTATTCAAGGTGGTCATTACAATATCTGCATTATCCACTTCTTCATCTACTGCCTTAAGTTGTTCTTTGATCTGGGAGACCCTTGTGAAGTATGACTATATGGTCTCTGCATTATGGATCTTCACATTCTTCAACTGGTTCCTCAAGGTCATATTTCGGTTTATGCTATTTCCTTCAAACAATTTGGTTAGGGAATCAAACATAGCTTTAGGTGTCATTAGGGAGGACACTTGTGGTATGAGGTGATCCTTGATTGAATCATCAAGAATCCTCTTAGCCATAACCAACTTCTTCTTGTGTAAGGCCTTAGCCTCATCTCCCTCTAGAACTGGAATCTCCTCATTGATGTAGGAGTCCAACTCATTTTCTTCTAGAACTAGGGAGATCCTATACTTCCAGGCTTGAAATTTATCAGCTCCCTCAAGATTTTCATCAAGCTTGGTATGATGAGACATCTTAACTGAGAACCTCAAATGGAAATGAAAAATATTTATATCTTACTAGGTCAAGATGTCAGATCTAAATCTCGAGTTGAATTTCTGTAGTGCTGGTTCAAGAGTATATTAGGGTTTGTATTTTCTGGAGTTATGTCCAACCAAATTCTTTGATCTTCATCTCTAAACTTCAATTTTGAGGAGGATACCAATCCATGCCTGGGATCACTCAAAAATTCTGCTTCTGTGGAAATCCCTAATTTTTGGCTCTAGTGTCGGGTCAAAAACTGAAAATGCTCAGAATTAGATTCTGCTTCGACAATAAGACGCACCCTGGGGAGGAGATTTAGTCCAACGTTATTTTGCTAAAAATATGTGGAGAGATATTCAAAAATTAGGAAGCCCTAGTTCCCGCAGCTGCACAGTGTCTTCTTCTGAGGTTAGCTCTAATTCCATGTTAGATTTTTATTATTTAATCTAGTCTTAATGTAGGATCTTAACTGAGAGAATAACAATAACAACAATCAAACACATAAGAAAATGAACACAAAGATTTTCCTCAGGGAAACCATAAAGGATAAAACCTCACAACTTCCTCAAAGATAGAATCAGCAGCAAATAACAAAGCCCCAAAAATTCTAAGATGATATCCCGATAGAAGTAGCTTCTTTATTTCTAGCCCCAACAACTTCTTCTTCCTTAGCTATGTGCTAAAACTGAGTGTGAGTGAGTGTGTGATAAATAGAGAGGCTCACTCTCTATTTATACCAATTCCCAGCTTGACAATGACTCACTAGGGCTGACTTCTCTAGGAGAGTCTAATAACCCTAGTGCCCCGTGTTGGAGACATTTACCATCATACACACTCTTTTGGTCAAATTGGCCTAGTTAAACCACTATCCTAAGTATAATTTACATTAATTGACATCAATGGAGCATTAATTACCATCATTTAGTCACACCCACACCTACCTATAGTCAAGGAGGCTAACTTAGCCTTCTCCTACAGTCAAGGAGGATAAATGGAGCACTCCGGGGGTGATATGAGTGATATTAATGCACCTAATTGCTAATTGGTGGTTACAATCAATTCAACCAGTATGTTAAGGTGCCTCCTCTCATTAAATATATTATTTAATGATTATTTATTATTATTAATGATCCGGAGTCAACAGGGTGTCGCCACCAACTTCTGATGGTCAGTTCAACTTTCGTTAACCTCATTGGGGTTCATTGAAGTCATGGAGCACTAGCACTTGATGGATGGATTGCTATGACATGTGTTTGATCTCCTTCAGTTGAGATTTAGTCATTTATTGCACTCCAACTTCAGTTAGGGTTTAGTGAGTCAATTAGGGTTTTGGTCAAGTGGTTAACTGAGTGTGAACCAATGGTTGAGAGTTAGTTACGCTAGACTCACTCACCGAATTCGAATTGTCTCCTTAGGTATTCAAATTCTTCATGGAGTTAAGCTATTTCTTAACATTGGTATTGTAACCATTCATTGTTTATTAAATATACAGAAATGAAACCAATTCTGGTTCCGATTAACACCATTTCATGAGTATTTGTTGATTATTCTTTCATGAGATTGATTCTTAGTTCCTAGATCATGTGCAAGAATTAATATGGTATCAGAGCTTATGGAGAGATGAAGATCTATCTCTCAAAAACAAGCTTTTTGACATATTTTTCCATGAAATTTGAGCAATAGCTCAAAAATCCAGCCCTGCACCAGAAGCCAAGGCTTACCACTTAATACCCCAAGTAAAGAACTTGTTGATCAAGATTGCTTGATTGACTATGCTGGGTGTGATGAAAGCCTAAAATTTGTAGGCTATATAACCTTATGGTGCCCCTTTTTGTTTTTATTTGTAGGTCTTAACAGGTACAACTTCGAATGGACTCATCAATCCCTCTTCTCACCCCATTCACAAGCTATTCGGAATGGAAGTTGAAGATGATTGCATCTCTGAAGAGATGAGGTCTCTATGAGGTGTCTATTGGAATTGGAAAAGATTCTTATGAGAATGAGAATGACTGCATAAATGGCAGTGATAGAGATTTCAGAGCAATATGTCTGGCCCTTTCTCCTAGCTTGTACTACCTTATTATTGGTTCTGTTGAATACCCAAAGGAAGTCTAGAAAAAATTGGACAAAACATTTGGCAAGAACAATGAGGATCATAATAGTACTTTGGAGATCATAGCCAGCACCACAAGAGTTCTTTACTCAAAATTATCGGCCTCTACTCTTTTTGATGAATTTGTTCAAGATGAAGATGAAGCAGAATCTTCTACACATTCAATTCGAATTGAAGAAAGTCTCCATGTAGTGACTCCTTCTCCTGATGCTCCAGAAGTTCATGAGATCTCTGATATCTCATATTATCATATTTATGAAACAGAAGAAGACATTCGAATCTCTGATATTGAAAAAAAATACTGATGCACTTCCATGCAAACATTCACCGATGATTTTCCTTTGAATTCTGTGCAAAATTTACCAGTAATTGCTTCCGAAAGTGAAGAGAAATTTGATTTTTCTTCCTCTAATGTTGCTGATGGTGTGAAAATATGTAAAAGATTGAATATTTTGGAAGAAATATCAGATTATAAGAGTGACACGTTATCTCCCCATGATCTATATCTTCCAGCAAAATCCTGCAGGATTGCATGCACCAAAATTCAGAATTTTGAAGAAAAAGACAAATGTGCATCCACCGTCTCGGTTGGCCATAATTTTGGATCTGATATGAACCTTATTGGATATGATATGATATTATTTGGATCTTATCTGATATTTCTTGGTTCAAAATTTCAGGTTCATAAACCTTCAGTACTGCTTGCAGCTGTTCCCATCAACGGTGTGAAGAAACAAGTACCACGAGTCTCCTACAAAATTGCTGCTGGGGATTTGATTTCATTTCATAGTTTTGGATATGTTATGAAATTATTTATATATGATTTAAATTCTGATCTGATATTATTTTGTTGATATTTTAAAATCCAAGAGCTTTCAGTCATGCTTGTAGCTGCTCTCACCAATTATGGTGTGAAAAATCAAGTACCGCAGTTCTTCTTCAATTTTGCTACTGGGGATTTGGTGTTAGTTTCCTCTTATGAGGTTGCTGATATTTTATTTTGTGAATAATTAGATATTTATGAAGCTATATCATATTATGGAGCTCAATCATTCACTCTTCGGATTTCCAGGGATTCTCTACATTTGGTCACAAGCTCATCTCCTCACAGAACTAGTAAAGAGGAAGACATTCTGCATGCGCTTGGACACTTTCTCTAAAAATTGGGGCTGATTTTACCACTCATGGTTTTCTGTTCAAGGCTGAAACACATCAGTTTCTTGATTGTTCCACACATGGTTTGAATCCTCAAGAACCTTTGCTCTCTCTTCAGATGAATTCAGCTACTCTACATGGCTCCAGTTTTCATCGTGCAATTGTTTATATTTCTGATTCAGTTGAGTGCATTGTTCTTCTTCCAAACTGGAAGATTCCTCCAGACATATTCATTTAGTTTGTATTCATAGGTTCACATGCATAGTCTCAGGATGTTGCTGCATAGAAGAACCAATTCTTGATTTACTGCTTAGTTTGAGGGGGGGGTATTTTTCCCATGAGGTTTTCCCCGTTTCCTTGGTTATATTAAGTAGTTACTTTATTGTACAGGGTGCCCTATGGCATTTGTTTCTGGGGCCCTAGAATTTTTATGCATCTATGTTTTCTAACTCTTCCTGAGTATAGATTAAGGGGGGCTGTTAGAGACATTTACCATCATACGCACTCTTTTGGTCAAATTGGCCTAGTTAAACCACTATCCTAAGTATAATTGACATTATTTGACATCAGTGGAGTATTAATTACCATCATTCTATCACACCCACGACTACCTACAGTCAAGGAGGCTAACTAGAGCACTCCGGGGGTGATCTGAGTGATATTAATGCACCTAATTGCTAACTGGTGGTTACAATCAGTTCAACCAGTTAGTTAAGGCACCTCCTCTCATTAAATATATTATTTAATTATCATTTAATGATCTGGAGTCAACAGGGCACCTCCACCAACTTTTGATGGTTAGTTCATCTTCAGTTAACCTCATCGGGGTTCATTGAAGTCATGGAGCACTAGCACTTGATGGTTGGATTGCTATGACATGTGTTTGATCTCCTTCAGTTGAGATTCAGTCATTTATTGCACTCCAACTTCAGTTAGGGTTTGGTGATTCAATTAGGGATTTGGTCAAGTGGTTAACTGAGTGTGAACCAATGGTTGAGAGTCAGTTAAGCTAGACTCACTCACTGAATTCGAATTGTCTCCTTAGGTATTCGAATTCTTCGTGGATTTAAGCTATTGCTTGACATTGGTATTGTAACCATTCATTGTTTATTAAATATATAGAAAGGAAACCAATTTTGGTTCTGATTAACACCATTTCATGAGTATTTGTTGATTATTCTTTCATGATATTGATTCTTAGTTCCTAGATCATGTGCAAGAATTAATACCCCGGAACTGTAGGGGATTTAACCCTTCAACAATAGGAGGGTTACCCACAATGACTTGACATGACCTGTTTATATTATAGAACTTCCCGATAGGAACATCAGGGCATGACATGACTCAAATACATTATACAGACTTCTTGGAATAAACAATGGGGTACAAGACATAAGATATACAAGTGAATACATTCTGAATTTACAAATACATCAACAAGATGAATACCTATGAGTAGGATGAAGAATTGCTTCTAGGTATGAGAAAATACTTTCGAGTACACAAATACTCTAGTAAGATGAAAGCTTGGGTAGCCATTTATAATTTAAATGGAAAAGAATCTAGATTGTAGAGAGATTTAAAGCATACCAAAAAGGACGAAGAAAAAGAAATTGGATGGAGTAATTTTTGTAGAATATTTCAGGAGAAATACATGTCTTAGATATTCTTTGATAGGAAAGTGAAATAATTTCATTAGTTAAGGATGGGATCAATGACCATTGAGGCATTTATCAACATATTCTTGGATATTTTACATTACATTAATTGCATAAAGGATGAAAAGGTGAAATCCAATAGTGTTTGGGCTGTCTTCCTCCTAATTTTTGAGAGAGAATTGAGTTTGACATGCCCAAAAATATGGACACTAGCTTACATAAATCTAGGATTTTCTATGAGCATGGAAAGATAAGTCAATAAAACATAAAAAAAACTTGAGACATGTCTAGGACCTTCTTGGAAAACCAAAAACATGGCTTTAAACCACCCCCTTACAAAAAACATAACAACATTTTGCTGTCTAAGTACCAAAAGATAGTTGCACATAACAATTTTCCTGCACCAAATACCAACAGACCAGCAACAAACAAAGAATCTAAGGTTGCCACACTACACGTTAACTACTATAAATTTCAAAGACCCCATTATGCCAGAGATTGTCCAAACAAGACTAATGCAGTATTACACAATCTACAGGAAAACCCAACTGTAGAGGACATGGCTAGCACACCAAGGATCTCGTCAGCACTTTATGGAAGACAACCAAACCATCAAGCCACTATGGTTGAAATAGAAGGTAAGGTTTCAAACACTTCTATTTTGATTTTTATTGATCTTGGTGCTTTCCGAAGCTATGTATCACCCAAGATTACTGAAACATGTAAACTAAACAAATTAAAACATGAGAAGTAATGACTGGTAAAATTAGCCAGTGGTACAAAAAGAAAGGTTTCTGAACTAGTGAGAGACTGTGTCGTAAACTTGAATGGGTTTCGCGTGAAGTTAAGTCTAAATATCTCAACCTTAGGATTGTATGACTTACTTATCAACATCAACTAGTTGGAATGACATCATGTCATGCTCTATTTTCTAAAAAATTCAATATTGTGCATGGATAGCCAAGGAAATGAAACAAAGATTCAAGGAATACCCAAGAAGGTTTCCATTTGATAGATATCCACCTTATAAGTGAATAGTTTTATTAGGAAGGGTTGAAATTTTTTTGAAGTGAACATATAGGATGTAGAAGCTGAGAGAGAAAACCAAATAGAGGAATTTATCGTTATCATGGACTTTAAGGATGTATTTCTCAAGGAAATATCGGGATTAGCACCAAATCTAGACAGAATTTTTCATGGAACTAACACCAGGATCAGTACTGGCATCGAAATCCCCATACTGTATGAGTGCACCTAAATCTATGGAGCTTAAGTTATAGTTACAGGAGTTGACTAAGAAGGGTAATGTCCAACCTAGTGTGTCCCCTTGTGTAGCACCTATACCTTTTGTGAAGAAAAAGGATGGTATGATGCAAATGTGCATAGATTACCATTGACTTAAAAAGATGACCATGAAGAACAATTACCCACTCTCTAAGTTCAATGAATTGTTCAATCAAGACGGAGAATAAAATATGTTTTCAAATATCAAGCTGCAACCCGGATACCATCAGATACAGATCCATGACGAAGCTATACAAAAGATGACCTTTCAAACTCAATATGGCCATTACGTGTTTCTACTAATTCCTTTTGGGATAACCAATGCACTGACAAATGTTATGTGCATGGTGATCAATATATTCAATAAATACCTAGATAAGCTTGTATTGGTATTTATAGACGACATACTAGTTTACTTGAAGAGTAAATAAGAACAAGAGGATCATCTCTGCATAGTACTATGGGTGTTATAGGAACACCATATTTATGCTAAGTTTAACAAATGTGATTTTTACAAACCATAGATACAATACGTAGGTCACACAATTTCTGAGAAGGGGATAGTCATTGACCTAGAAAAGATTAAAGACATAGAATATTGGCCTACCCATACTTGTGTCACATACATTAGGTCAATTTCGGGATTAACAGGTTAATATCAAAAGTTCATTGAGAAATTTTCAATGATTTCTTGTCCCATGACCTCTTTACAAAAGAAGGAAAACATTTTTTTGTGGAAAATCATGTGTAAGGAAAGCTTTCAGAAGATTAAACAACTTTAGACTACTGCAATGATACTACAAATTGTAGATCCCCATGTGGATCTCATTGTTTGCACAAATTAGAGAAAGAAAGGACTTGGAGGATTTCTAATGCAGAATGATTGTGTGATCTTTTACGAGTCACGTAACTTAAAGGAAAATGTATAAAATTATCCCACCCATGATCTTGACCTGGTAGCCATTATCCACCGCTTAAATATGTGGAGACACTACCTCATGGGGAAGAAGTTTCTATTGAAGATAGAAAACATGAGTTTGAAGTATTTTTTCGACCATCAAGATCTCAATCCCAGGAAAGCTAGATGGTTGGAATTCCTTAGTGAGTACCACTTCAAATTAAAACATATAAAGGGAAAGGAGAATAAAATCGTTGATGCTTTAATTCGACAATTTCATATGTTATATGATGTATCTTCGAGCCAAACTGATTCGAATTTGAACGATAGAATCAGAATAACAAGTAGAGTTGATCATTTCTATGTTGAAATACTGAAAAAATACTCAAGAGGATAGGTTTTTTCAACAATAGAAAGACTATAAGGTAGATGGGATAGGACTATTATGGTCCAAAGACATATTGTATGTGCTAGAAGAATGAGACATCAGGTCTAGCGTCCTAACAGAGTTCCATCGGAATCCCTACTCAAGGCATCCGGAATATCAAAAGATTATATCAGCAGTAAAGAAGCACTTTTTCTATCCTATGTTAAAGACCAACATAGCATTATTCATCGCAAAATGTTAAGAATGTCAACTAGTCAAACCCAAGAACCAACATCCTTTGCAATTACTACAACTATTACCCATTCCTAAATGGAAGTGGGAGGTTATGGGTATGGATTTTATTATGCATCTACCAAAGAGAAAGAAGTATAATGATCCCATCTTTGTAGTGGTTGACAAGTTATCTAATCCAGGGCACTTTATCCTGGTTAAGCCAACTTACAAGGCAGTTCACATTGCCAACATATTATTAAATGAGATATTCACATTCCATGGGATACCCAAGTTAATCATCTCGGATCGAGACACGAAGTTTACTAGTAAATTTCAGAGATATTTATTCTCCAATTTAGAGACACAGTTAAATTTTATTACATCCTACCACCCATAGACATACGGGCATACAGAATGGGTAAAAAATATTTTCGAAGATATGCGTAGAATGTACGATGTGAACAATCCAACAAAGTGGGAGGATTTTCTGCACCTCACATAGTTTGCATATAAAAATGGATACCAGACCTCCAGGAAGATGAGTCTGTTCAAGGTACTCTATGGGAAGAATTGTAGAACATAGGTAACTTGGGATATCCCAGTGGACCAACTCATGTTAGGGACATACTTACTAAAATACCTAGAACAGTTAATCACCAAAGTAAAACAAAATCTCAAGGAAGCACAAGACCACCATAAATGTTATGGGGATAAGAAAATAACAGATAAATATTACCATATCGGTGAACATTTTTACTTAAAACTAAAAGAGAAGAGAAGCTAATTCAGATTGGGAATATGAAAAAAGTTGGAAGCAATATTTTGCGGACCTTTTGAGATATTGTACAAGAGGGGTCTAGTGGCATATGAATTAGCTTTACCTACTGATGTAAAGGTTCATAATGTTTTTTCATGCATCCTTCATATTATGTATGAAAGAGAAGTACAACTCATGAAGTGAACTATAGTCTAGCTGAAATTGCAATGGAAGAACTTTGGAGCTGATGAGGCCACTTGGGAGAATGAAGCCACCATGTGAGATTATTTCCCCTCCTTATTTCATTACTTCATTTCTAGTCCCTAGAACACCTGGAATGTGTTGTTCTAAGAGGGGATGGATGTAATATCCCAAATTTTTACCTTAACTATAATCGACATGAGTTCCATTGCATAAAAGTTAATTTCATGTTTATGTTTGTATATTAGGCATATGCCCAACTTCACATGAGTTATGTTGATTAGTTAGATATATTGGATGTAAGCAAAATAATATGTTTTATTATCTTGTATATGATTGTATATGATGGGCATGGACCTTGAAGGACAAGGATTATTGTCATGGTATGATGTAATGCCAATGTATTATTATGTGATTAGCATTAATACATATAGTGAGATTATTATTAAGATAAAATGTGCAGAAGTATGAATCCATGATTGATATCTATAATGTGTTGGGCGTAAAGCCTGAAGCACATTAGTTATGAAATTTTGTGTTGAGCATAAGATCTGGTACACATGATTTATGATATTTTTTTAGCATAATATCTAGAGCACATGATTTATAAGATTGGAAGTGTTGGGAAAAATACATGGACCACTCAAAATTAATGTTTACCATAATCTCTATAGCATTGGGCCCGTGGCCATTGTATCCATAGGTGTACTATGCAAGTACATTCTACCATTAGTGTTGAGTGAGAGGCTTTGGAATTTCACTAAGTGTAACTCCCAAATTTTAGTGTTAAGTGAGAACGACTCTATAATGTCCCCAAAAAATGGAAAAAAAAAATTAATTAGGCTAGTCAAAACTACTTATGCTAGACATTATTGGACTTGCAGAATGTGTCGTACTCTGTTTATGCTGTTGTTATGTTGTAAGTTATTTTTACGCCCTGCTTCCTTAATTTTGGTTATGATTATTACTCTTTTACTTATGATGTCGAAGCGTTGATTACTATGCTATTATTACGGTTATGTATTGTTGTGTATGTTATATACTTGATTATGTACTTTATTGATTATAGCATGTCATTGCATTTTCAACCCTATCCTATTACGTTGTTGGTTAATATTACTCATTATGAACTGTATGCTAGTGATGTGGTCACCACAACCATAATCATTTATGCGATGATGAGTTATTATTGATGTGATAATTGTTTACTATGTTGTAAATAATTAAAACTTGATTATTCCCTAATGTATACTTCCTATAAGGTTTGATTCGCTCTATTAGTGGAAGGATTAAATATACTTATCAAAAACCTTAGTTTTAAACGTTCCATGACATATTGCATATGCCATGGACCTAGAACTTAAGCCTAAGTTTAAATGTTGCATAAGGGGGTTATACATATCACATAGAATGAAAATGTTTGTTGATGTATTGTGTTTGAACTATAGGATAGTAAGTTTGGAGGGCGTTAATGGGCATGGCTAAACAAAGGGGTTTGGTCATTCATAGCTTGGATTCCTACACTTTGCTCCTGTGCAGTATGGAGAATGCGACCTTCATGGAAATGACATGTATGATAATGTTTGGTTTCACAACACTATTTCTTATTGTAGCTTATTCAATGTTTCATACTTCTCATCGTTATTATCATGATGTTGTTGCAGGTTACAGGGATCACGAGGAGAGGCATGGTTCATAGCTCAAAATATAAGCTGTGGGAAAATCCATACCTTTAAGGTAAGCCTATTAAACAATTATTCACTTGTTACCTCTTGGCTTTGTGCTTAAGATTGTGTTTCACTCGTTATTTGTTGGGGTTTTCTTAGGGTATGGTTCCAAAATATGAGTTTTGGTTTGGGTTTGACTGTGTCTTGAAAGAACTCTACATTTTGTGAAGCGACAGCCTTGGAGTTTATTGTGGGGTTTTGATGTCCTTCGGGCCTAAGTTTACAATTTTTTGTATTTGTAATTAATATGGTGAAACAGGAAGCAAAGAGAGCTTGGGTACCTTCGACAGGATCTGTGTGTATTTTATAATTAGTGTTTTGGTTTATGATAAATGCAATGGGAAGCACCATTTCTTGCAATGGTGCTATGGCCAAAGGGAATGACTGTGCAACTTGGTAATGGATTTATAAGACAGTTTCTATAAATATATTCATGCTGCATTTATTTCAATGGTTATTATGCTTGGGCTGTGTGTATTGTATGTTAGTTGTATGCGTTGGTTTTGTAGATGACTTAAGTGACAGTGTTATGGCTTTGGGGCCACGTCATGAATGGAGTTGGAACTTAACATTGTGGCTGCAATAGAGTAAATGGGTGCATAATTAACATTTATATTTATAATGTGTATTTGAAAACCAAGCCTGACTATGGATGCAATCCCTTCGTTGGCAGACAAAACTGTTGGTTAATTTGTGACAGGGTTTATATTATTTTAGAGTTGTTAATTCTTATAATAAAAAGGTCGAGGCCATAGATTACAACATATGTGATTTAAAAGGGTCTTACGACCTATGTGTAAAGGATTTAAGTTTTAAGTAAGGCCTACATGTAAATGGTACAACATGGCTTTGTAGAAAGTAACAAGACTCTATATGATTCGATCTTGGGTCATTGTCTAAGATGAGGATTATAAAACATGGGATGAGATTTGGGAATTTAAGTGTCCACATGATTTGATCCTGTGACCACTTATTGCATATGTATTATTATCGTGGTTTTATTACGACATGTGATGTCTACTTGGACGCCCACAGGGGTCGATTCTACAACCTCTGCGTATCTACATGGTTTTAAGTCATTACTGTAATGATTTTATGGTTGTATTTTAATTGGTAACTGTAGGTAATATTATGTTGGACGTTTTATTTTAGGTCATACGATTCTTGTTATGTAGATTTGTTATGTGTATTTTAATATTAGTTGGGTTGGATTATTACTTATGTAATGTCTTTATAATGTTGATAGTAATGTTATTATTTATACTTGGTAGATATAGATAGTATAGAGGTTATAAATTGTGGACCAATTATATGGTCTTGATACTTGCAATGTCAAATGGTTTATGATAATTCTGGTTGTGAGAAGAATGCTAAATTCACTACTACATTTCGATCCAAAATTCGACGGAAAAATCCGACGGGGCGTGGATTTATTTTTTTAAACTTATAAAAAATAACAAGGATAAAAATTTTATTTGTAAATGTGGCCATAAGCGTCGCTTAAGCGATGGCTAGTCTCATAAGCGTCGCTTAAGCAATGGCGAATTTAATTGGTCTATGGATTTTTGGTTTTGAAGTGATGATGTGGTTGAGGAAGAAGTGGGTGGTCATAAGAGAAGTGTTGACAAATTTTAACATTGCTTAAACCATTTGATAAATTAGGTAACAGCCAATAATCTAGTTCTGGTCACAATTGGATATAGGGTGACATTCCATAACGTTGATCCCTTAGTTGCAAAAAATGTTAATAAAGATAATGGGATATGGAGGAGTAGCTTGTGCTTAGGTTTTAGGGGTGAGAATTTGACAATTCTTGAATAGATTAATATCATGAATGTAGTGATGTGAAAAGGAATCCAACAAATATCCCACATAAATGATCTTTTGGGTGATGGCCATTCTTGATAAATGGTCATTGTAAGCATCCCATGAAATCTATTGAGAACTTGTTTGACCTCTTTCTGAGTTAGGAATTGACATACTATGATGTCAACTCCTCATTGATACATGTTGCCTTTAAGGAGGAGGTAACAAGGACACCAATGATGAATGTCTTGATGGTCATGATCTTGAGAGAGATGTGGATCAAAGCTCAATGTGTAAAGGTAGTTCAAGATAATGTCATAACATGGGTCGTTCGATGCTATAACAAAAATATGCTTGTCAGGAGCAATACTATTGAGTGGTCGTTGGATTACATGGGTAGGGAAGTCAATGATGAAATCGATGAGGGACAAAGCTTTCTTATGTTTACATGTATAAAATTTAAGGTCAAAGTCTTGGAGAAAGGATATCTAATGAGAAAATTTTCCTTTAATGAGCTAACATCCCAAGATACACTTCATGCGATTTGAATTGGTCATGATATTGATGTGGTGAAGAACGATATAGTAGTGGATATTATGTATTGAATGAGCCATGATCAATGCCATATTCTTTTCATGTTTTTTATTTTTATTCTAGTCCTCCAATAATTTCTTGTGATAATAAAATACATGCTTGCAATCATCCTCCCTATATTAAATTAACAAATTAATAAAATTTGTAACTAAGCTTGTTTGACATAACTTGGTAATCCACCCAAAATAGTGAATATCTCGTTCATATGAGACATGTTAACACTCTATATAATGTAACACCCATAATATTTTTTTATGTTACTCCCACCATTAAACCATAATTTTTAGATACCAGACCTCCACCTTGAGTTTCATCATATCATCGATAATGACATAAAAAGTAAAGTGATGTTTCATCTAAGTTAATGCCATGAAAGATAAAGTAATGTTTCAACTAAGATACCCATCCTAACGAGTTAAAACCATCAAAATTTAATCCACTTCAAAATTAAAACATAAATGAACTTAAATCCATCTTAATCATATCTTATCCCATAAACATCCCATTTTTTATAATAAAAGCAAATAATATATACAAATGAAGACACGAACATGAATCTCGTTCCTAAATAGCCCTCAAGCTTTATATGTTTATTTAGTTGTCCATATAAATGGAAGAAAAATATCTAAATGTTGTCGAAACACAAAACACCCAACTCCTTCTATCTTATCCTTTTCACCCCTTATCCTCTCAGTGTCGCGGTACGAAGGTGTGTGTTTTTTGCAGTTTTAGAATTTTTGCAAGGTTTTAGGGCAGGTTTTTTTTGAGGTTTTTGTGAAGATGGAAGCTTCATGATTTTCAATGGCGACTACCCAAGTGCTGCCTTCATTAGAAGCAATAGCAGTAACAGCTTTAGGAGCAGGTTCAGCATGTATGAAGGCTCCTTGTTCAAGGCTTCCTATGATGGCCTTGCCAATGGCTGCCCCTTGTCATTCAGGGATATCCCACACCATGGGATTTCTTGTTTGACCCATGTTTTGGGTAGGAGGCGGGTCCCAAGAATTAGATCATTCTTTTCGATCTAATTTTAGTTTAAAATTGGTTGTGTTCTTTCAAGGATGTTTGAGGAAAAAAAGAAGATGGATCTCTTTCAACTAGTGACAATGGAATAATTGTGTTCCTTCCTATAATATTTCC
>LPNX010607278.1:103909-122844 GCA_001517045.1 Pseudotsuga menziesii | reverse complement strand
TTACACTTTTACTTTATCTATGTTTTGGATAAGGATAGTTTGTGCAAGGTTTCAAATAGGATATAGATTTTGCTTCAAAACGAGCATTTAGCAACTATTTGAAGATCAAGATTTAGTATCGCTAGTGTGTTTAGATCAAGAATGGTATGCCCCCCACTAAGTGGAACCTAGTAGAGTGCCCACTTATTGTTATATTTACATAAGCACAAATACTAATGGTGTTTTTAGTAACGATCCAAAAGATAATGTTCTGTACAAGAGAATTCGAATACTTTAGGTGCTAAGGTTTGTTCTTCCATGATTTTCACTGAACAACAACTCTGAAGCTATAGATATTTAGACAAGGTACTAACTAAAATATCATCCAAGTGTCAGGAACAGCTAAAAATATGGCCATCCAAACTTAGCTACCTGGTTGTAGAAGCAGCTTTAGTCTTACAACATCATTAGATTTCTTGCAGTGATTAGAATGTTGTCTGGAGATGCAAGGTATGGACATCCCAACCAGTATTCTCTATGGGCCAACATGAGGCCACCTTGAAAACTCAGAGAGGGAATATATTCACAATGTCCAAGGATTGGGCCACCTTAAATGTGATAGGTCAGTCTTAGGAAAGTTTATTAGTTGACATAAAATCTGTTTAGATTTGCTTTGAGAATTCAACCAGGGACAGAATGGTGATCCTTCTGGAGGCAAGTGTGCATTCAAGAGACCTTCATCACTAGGCATATGCCACTATAATAATACTCCAATAGCTTGTATTTAGTATCAATGTGGAACTGTAGGACTGGAATGAAATCCCAGTAATATGCCACTGCAGTATTGGAGTGCTGGTGATGTTAGTAGTGGAGTGCGGGAGGATGCTATCAAATCAATCCAGGGACTTATACCTCGAAGTTAGTTTCCAGATAAACAAAACTTTTGGTGTGGGTAATGCCTCATAAACCACCTGCGTCTCACAATTGTTATCCACGTTAGAATATTCACAACACACACCCCAACACACACACATGGCAAGAGGAAATATTAATATAGATTATTCAGAATAATGAAAACATTTACTAGAAATATTATATTCAAGTTGGTTACATTGAGTATTCAAGGTGTGGTTGGATATCACCTATTGAAGTTCTACAAAAGGGTTTCTTTTTGGTGACTGGAATGACGGATTAGACAGAAGTAAAATGAGATGAATGGCATTTGTATTTTTTTTTAAAACACTTACAGCCGTCGGTTAAGCGACGGCCTGTAGGTGATTTTTTTTTTTAAAACACTGATATCCATCGCTTAACCGATGCTTTACCAATGATTTAGATGTCGGTTATCCGACGATTTACATTTAACCCCATTGGTTAAGCGACGACTTGCAGGATATTTTTTAAAATTTAATATGAATTAGCTGTCGGATAACCGACGATTTACATTTAACCCCGTCGGTTAAGCGACGGCTTTCAGGTGATTTTTTTAAAATTTAATATGCATTAAATGTCAGATAATCGACGATTTACATTTAACTGAAGGTAAACTGAGCTGTCGCTTAACCGATGGATTGGAGTGCTGTCAGATAACCGACGAAAATCCACCGATGCTTAAAAAAAATCATAGTGTCGTACATGCGACAGGGAAGTGTCGAAAATCCAACAATACGGCCATCGGATTTTTGGTCGAAATGTAGTAGTGATTTTATCTTGATTGTTTAGCAAGATTTTATTTATGGTTTTTGTCTTATCTTGGTTACTTTAAAATTTATGGTTAATATTAGATAAAGAATATTGTTGTTTATAATATTGTTAAATTAGTATTTATAGTTTGGTTTTATGCTAGATAATACATATCTAAAGTGTTTATTAGATCTCATTTATAATATATCAGTTTATTAAAATCTATAATTAGTTTTGTTTTAAAACTCGAACTAAACTTAATATTATCTATAAGCAAGGCTCTATTGGAAATATGAAATCTTCTAGTAGGGTTTCTACACAATTAAAACATATAGGCCTAGTTCTTAGAAATAAAACCTAAGTTTTAAAAGAATAGAATTTAAGCTATCAAAGAGAATGCAGTAGTAAAATGGAAAGGAACAAAACCCTTGATGAATATTTAAACATGGATTAAATTATGGAAGTAAAACTTAAAGAACGAAATCTTTGATAGGTCTAGTACATGAGATAATTTACAGCCTAGGGTTTATAATTTAAAATGTAAACCCTTGAAGAATTTGATAGGGAAAAATAATAATACATAGGGTTAGAAAATTTAATATAAACCCTTCCATAATTTATCCAGCCTTTATTCTAAGAATTGAAATAGGTAGTCAGGAATCTCATACCTGAAAATTTAATCTCCTTTAATGGCTGAAACATACACACTCAAATACCTAGCATTAACAATTCATAGGCATACGTAACCTCTGTATAGATGACTAAATCACTTTGGAACTACCACGTTCCACCCAACCATGACCTGAAACATTTCCCGGTTTAAATCCGGATCTCCCCGAGCTAGTTCCAACATGCAAGTAGCTTCAAGATCCTAAGGTGAGGTGGCCCTAGTTTATATATCAGGTCTAGATCAGTTCTCTTTTTTCCTCTTAGGGAAATGTTCTCCAACAACTCTCTCTTTAGAATTTTGTAGGAAGAATAATGACTCCAAAAAGATACCATGAAATCCCCAAGCTTCTCTTTCGCTTAGCACTTTATAGATAGAATTTTCAATCAAAGGGGTAGTTAAATCAAGAATTACTTCATTTCTTGATTTAACTCTTTTATTTAATTTAGTACTTTAAATATTTTAACTTAGGAACTTTCAACTAGTTCGTAATTGGACTTTTATGGGTATTATAATATTTAACTTTTATCTTAGTAATAATAATAATAGATGTAAATTTGCCTTCTTTCTTACATTATTAATATTATTACTATGTGTAATTTTTATACATACTGTGTATCAAATATATAATAATATATTATTTGTTAACATTCATCTTACAGTATCACATATTGTGATCCCTGGACTTACTACACTTTCTTCATGAAGGTCATTAGGTAGATGGTTAGGTATACCACGATAGGCAACTCTAAACATCCTTACATGTTGGATTCCCTCGTATAACATGGTAGCTCTTCAATTCTTGATGAGAATAGAGAAAATAAAGATTTTATTTAATCACTTATAAATAAGTGAGATGAGCTCAATATTTTTCTCGAGTCATTTTCACTCGGTAATCATTCATTCTTTTTAATAAATCCTAGCGCTTACTAGAGCCCATACTCAATGCTAAAAATAGGGAGTTACAAAATTAGTGCAATTCCATAGCTCTTTTCTCAACAATAATGCTAGTATGTACTCGTACGATACACCTACAGATACAATGTCCAAGGATCCAATGTTCCAAATCTTGTGCTCAACATCAACATGGAAGGCTTCAAGGCTTATTTCCAACACTTCCAAATTATATTTTCATGTGTTCGAGAGCTTCATGCTCAACACAAAACATCAATTTACCCATGTGCTCCAGAGCTCCTCACTCAACACAAAACATCTCATCAATCATGTGCTTCACGGTCCACTCCCAACACAAACAAACATATATATATCATATGAAAATGGATTACGCCTGGTATATCAAAAAACTCATCATGTTCCTATGCAATGTGGTTTTTGACCCAGTATATCATAATAAAACATGAAAGTAAAATCATAATCAATCGGGATCATGCCCATAATTTTTAGGTCCAAAATTCAGGATATTACATCCCTCCCCACTTAGAACAACACCATCCCTGGTGTTCTAGTGACTCGGAATGAGATCATGAAACAAGGAAGGGTAAGCCTTTATCATGGTGGATTCATTCTCCCAAGTAGCCTCACCAGCTTCAAAGTGATTCCATTTCACTTTCAACTAGACTACGGTTCTCTTCCTAAGCTACACCTCTCTCTTGTCCAATATGTGAATAGGTTCAGGGGAAAACTCCCCTTCAAGTTCCACCTGTGATAAGGACCAATCAACCACATGTTTAGTATCATCAAAATATTTATTTAATAATGATGCATGGAAAACATTATGGGCCATTATGTGCACCGGTAAAACTAGTTCGTATGCAACTATCCCTCTCTTGGCCAATATTTCAAAAGGTCCACAAAACCTAGGTGCTAACTTACTGCACCTTCCCAAGCTCAATGAGCTCCATTTTTATTTCACTTTCAAATAGACATGGTTTCCTATTTGATAATATTTATCTTTTCTTTTCCTGTCCACGTAACTTTTCTGAAATTCTTGTGCTTCTTTAAGGTTCACCTGGACCTTGGTAATAAACTGTTCCAAGTCCTTCAATAAATCAGACCCTAACATGAGCCGATCCACCAGGATATCCCAAGTAACTAGTGTTCTACAATTCTGTCCATAGAGTACCTCAAAGGGACTCATCTTTGGAAGAAGTCTAGTAACTGTTGTTATACACAAAATCTGCAAGATGTAGGTAGTCTTCCCACTTAGTGGGGTTGTTCATGACATACATCCTAAGCATGTCCTCAACAATATGGTTTACCCTTTCTGTTTTCCCATCTGTCTATGTGTAATGTCCCGGTTTTGACCCCGTTACATTAGATGTATATGATGTATATATTGTAATGACCATGGTGTGGAGCTAAAGGCCAAGGCCCCACCATTGATCAGTAATGCTATGTTTTGGATTCAAATTGTCACCGATGGTATATCGGGGCATGCGGCATATATTATGATGGTCATCATGTAAAATATGCATCTACAATTAATTGAAATAAACACAACTAGCTATGGTCACGGCAACTAAATCGAAAGGGGCATGATTTTCACAAGGATAAGGATATGGGGAAAAGCCAAAATGTCTATGAGAAGACCCATCAAGCTGTCAAATACCTTTCTTGTCTTTTTTTCCCAATCATTTATTTCTGCTAGAATGTGGTTGAGTTAGTTATTGCATGGAATGGGAAGAGTATGGGCAAAAAAAAATTCAAATTGGGCAGAGAACCATTTTTTGGAAAATGTGTTCTGACTTCCTTGGCAAGGAAAATTCCCAAAAACGTATGCCATTCTACCATGCATACACGTTTTCCATTTTTCCTGACCATTCTCCTTCACGTTGGGGCTTTTGGGAGCAGCTGGAGTTTTTCCTGTGTTTTTCATTCCACGTTTTTGGTGGTTGGCTTCATTTTTCCCATGGATGGGAGGTCATTTTTGTAGTGCTGGGGATTGGGCTGTTTTCCTCACGTTTTGGGAGCTGCTGGTGCATTTTTCATTCATGTTTTTGTAGCTTCATGTGTTTTTACCATGGCTGTGAAGGGCCATTCACGTTTTTGGCTGTCTCACCGACTATTGGTCTCACACACAGACTATTTGGGGCATTTTTCCCTGCTGTGAGTTGTGCTCACTGATAAGCTTCAGGACTGTGTGTTTTCCCCCATGTTGTGAGTCATTTTTGCTGTTACGTTTGGGGACTGTTGTATATGGGTTGAAGTCATTTTTCCCTGGTTTAAGCTGTAATAGCTAAATTAATTATCGAAGTGCAATGGTTGGTCTTCGGACTATGAGAGGAGCAGAGATGTTGGCTTAGATTTGCTTGATAAACCTGGTGGCTGGAAACCACACAAACAGAGCAAGAGGGCTGGCCTTCTTCTCCATCACCCGTGAATAGCACTGGAAGGGAATGCAGGGCCTGAGGGACTGTGTAGCAGAGAAGGGATTGATTCCTTGTGTTGGGTGTGGATGGGTGTCTTAGAGGTCAGGCTAGTTCTAGTGTAGGTGTTCTTGGCTCTGTAATGAGCTCACCAGCTTAGCAAATTGCCTTCATCAGCTCCTTAATGGCCTGATAAACCCAACTTTGTTTGCTTGGCTATGTGTTTTGTGTATCCTGGCTATGTGTAAGCCTGCTAGTTCCCTTATTCCTTCGAGAATCATGCCCAGCTCGGGGGTGGAAGCGCTGCCGAGAGATTAAGGAGCACGCTGGCCTATGGTTGGGTGGAACGTTGCAGCGACGTAGCTGGTTGCGGAAGAAGTTCTTCATAAGATAAGTGCTCTGTCTATTTTACTTATGCAACTGTAAATTCTATTAATGAAAATGAAATGAACATGTTGAAAGAATGCTTGTTGGAATGTATGATGTTTTCACTGTGTCTAACAGATAATTGCATCTGTGCATGATAATTTCTCATACGTGCATAATTAAGTTCAATGTATACGTTTAAACATTCTATTTCCAGAAATTTTTAAGCCTGTACATGTTCATGGGCGGTTAGCCCAGTCTGATAAAGCTAGTAGTCGAGTCCTCTACGCTGGTCGGAGGCATGGGGACGTGACAGCATGGTATCAGAGCTTTGGGTTGCAGCAATGGGCCTCTATGGGCCAAGAAAGAGCCGTTGATAGAGGACAGAATTACCCTCTATGTCCAACAGAATAGCAGTGAGGAGACGAACTCAGAAAAATGGTCTAAGTGTTGAGCGGTCGGGCCATTGGAGGAATTGAATTTCACCATTGCGGAAGGTTCCGCGAAGTTCTCGTCCACTGTTGCAGAAGACCAAACCATCAAGTCTTTCGATGGGAGATCCCTCCGATCGCTGACGTGTCAAAAGGGTTCATGGAGTTAACCTCCGCTGTTGTAGGAGAGACAACGATCTTCCCCTTCGCTATTGCGGACGACGAAGAGAACCCGTATCTGACGTGAAAGTTGTCTGACCGTCGACTGGAGCTACATTCGGCGGGAAGAAGAAAATTTGAAAATTTGAAAATTTGTTTAAGTGTTGGAGAAATCGGAAGGGAAAGTGGTCCGACGTCCGACGTTACAAGAGTCTGTCGACGTCCGACTGTCAAGTGGTCCTAAGTGCTAAATCGAAAGAGATGGTGAAGTGGACATTCACTGTTGCGGATGAATTGGTGAAGTTTTCCGTCTGCCGTTGCAGAAGCCAAATCCATTTGGCTTCCGATGTGAAACTCCGCCGATGTCTGACATAAGTGCCAAGGCAGAAGAGGGATTGTTCCGGGAGCCGATTCGGCGGGAGAAAGAATGGAAGAGGAGCCGATTCTGTAGAAGGATTGGAGCTTCCGAGAGCCGTCGTTGCGGCTGCCTAAATGACTAAACCACCCGAAGCACAAAGGATTCCAACAGCCGATCAGAAAGACAGCCGACAGTTGATTCTGCACAGGGAAAATTTGCATTTTTGGTGGAATTTTTCCAACAGATTTTGACTGTTTCTTAGTGAAATTTTGAGGATTTTGAAGCCACAAGGGGGTAAGAACCCTTGACACCCGTCGTCCCCCTCAGACAGTCATTTCTTGAGGAAGAAAATTTTTTGTGGTTGGGCATTTGTAATTTTATGATTATTTCCGGAAAAGGTAAATGATTATGATTTATATCAATGTTATGCATCTAACAATTGTGTTGTCATTAACACGTCTGCAAAGTCATAGTCACCTTCCAGGGAAGTATTCCAGGTAGTGCAGTTGATAAAATAGAGGTGGTTCAGTATGAGAACCCATGACGAGTATGATGCTCAAGATTCTGATGAGCATGCCCGAGATGCCATGGGAGAAAATGTCCGTAATAGGAATGATGACATTGAGTCAAATGGAAGGAGATTCCAAGAGACCCCGTCAGATGTTGCAGCTACCATGAGAAGCTTAATTAAAGCCCAGGAAGAGCAGCATCAGTTGAATTCTGCTATGTTACAGAGCTTGACAGACTTGCAGAGAAAGATAGACTCTGGCCGAGGTACAGCAAGACCAGAAGGTAGTAAGAGCAGCACTAGGAGAAGGAGAAGGACTCCTAGTGGATCATTTGATTCAGAAGAATCCAGTGGGGATTAAAGCTTTTCTTCTCATAAAAGAAAAAGAAAGAGACACCATATGGATCGCACTCGAGATGAATTCAAGAAAGCTAAACCTCCTACGTTTGATGGTGAGGTAAAGACTGGACAAGAGGCTGAAGCTTGGCTTCTTGGGATTAAGAAGTACTTTCAAGTGCAGGATTATTCAGGAAACATGAAGGCCAGAGTTTCCATATTCAATATGAATGGAAGGGCATCCATTTGGTGGGAGCACTTGAAGCAGGTAAAGAGGATCAGTGAAAGGAGACTAAAGTGGAAACAGTTCAAGAAGTATTTTAAGCAGAAATACCTCTCTGACAGGTATTATGATGACAAGATTAAGGAGTTCCATGAGCTGAGATTGGGACAATAGACCATGGAAGAATACGCTAATAAGTTTTTGAAGCTGTTGAGGTATGTCCAGTACATCAGAGATGAAAAGTGAAGGTTCAACACTTTCTAAGTGGATTACCTCAGTCTTACAAAGATAGAATTGAGTTTAATGAACCTAGAACTCTTGAAGAAGCAATGAGAAAGGCTAAGTATTGCTATGAGCAAAGCAAAGGTAAGCCGGATTACCACAAAGCATGGAAGGACAAGAAGAATGAGAATTTTGACCAAAGAAAGAAAGGTTTCAAACCTTCCAGCTTCAGGAATCAGCAGAGGCATCCATCTCAAGTTGCAAGTAAACCAGTTGGAGTGACAGGAGAAGAGCCTAAAGATCCACAACATAATAGAAGGCCACTTCAATGTTGGAAATGTGGAGGACCCCACATGTGCCGAAATTGTCCACTCGAGAATGAGAGTGCAAGGCCAGCTTATAATGTTCAAGAAGAAGAAACAGTGGGTCAAGTAGCAAGGGCAGTTCCTAGGATTTATTCAGCACTGAAGGACCGCCAGGCAGATCACCAGTCACCTGTGGTTGAAGTAGTAGGTAATATTGTTGAGCAATCTGTTTCTATTTTGATTGACCCTAGTTCAACGCATAGTTACATTACTCCTAGGGTAGTGGAG
This sequence comes from Pseudotsuga menziesii, assembly GCA_001517045.1. Classification (NCBI taxonomy): domain Eukaryota; kingdom Viridiplantae; phylum Streptophyta; class Pinopsida; order Pinales; family Pinaceae; genus Pseudotsuga; species Pseudotsuga menziesii. The sequence continues at coordinate 113,993 of LPNX010607278.1, read as the reverse complement.
ATTTGTGCTTTTAAGAAAGTAAAGCATAAGAAGTCATGGTTAGTTCAGCTAGCCACTGGAACTAAGAGAAAAGTCAGTGAGGTGGTAGAAAAATGTCCATTGGTCATGAATGGATTGGTCACGTGTGTAGATTTGAATGTTCTACCGCTTGGTTCCTATGATGTTCTCATTGGAATGGATTGGTTAGAAGCTCATAGGGTGAAGCTCGATTGCTACAATAAGATTTTCAAATGCATGAATGAAGAAGGAAACCTAGTAGTTGTGAAAGGCATTCCAAAGGTGATTTCAGTAAGGAAGGTTTCAGCAATGCAATTAAAGAAGTTCTATAGGAAGGGTTGCCAGTTGTATGCAGCTCAGATTTTGGAGGAAACGAGAGATGAAACTCCGAGGTTGGAGGACTATCAGGTGCTGCAGGAATTTCAGGATGTGTTTCCAGATGAGATTCCAGGGCTTCCTCCAAAGAAGGACATTGATTTCACTATTGAACTTGTGCCAGGAGCAGCACCAGTGTCCAAGGAACCCTATAGGATGAGTACACCAGAGATGCTAGAATTGAAGATGCAACTGCAAGAGTTGTTAGAAAAGAAGTATATCTGACCGAGTGTATCTCCTTGGGGAGCACCAGTTCTGTTTGTGAAGAAGAAAGATGGTACACTAAGGTTATGTATTGATTACAGACAGTTGAACAAGGTTACTGTGAAGAATAAGTATCCTTTGCCTAGGATTGATGAACTCTTTGACCAAATGAGAGGAGCAAAGGTATTTTCCAAGATTGACTTGAGGTCTGGTTACCATCAGGTAAGGATCAAGGATGAAGACATTCATAAGATAGCCTTCAAGACAAGGTATGGGCATTACGAGTTTGTAGTGGTACCATTTGGTCTCACAAATGCACCAGCTACATTTATGTGCCTCATGAATAGTGTCTTCAGCAGGTATTTGGACAAGTCTGTTCTTGTTTTCCTTGATGACATTCTTGTATATTCTAAGAATGAGGAAGAGCATGAAGAGCATTTGAGATTGACATTGCAATTGCTCAGGGAGCATCAGTTGTATGCAAAACTGAGCAAGTGTGACTTCTATAGAGATAGAATTCAGTACTTGGGTCACATTATCTCAGAAGAGGGTATATCTATGGACCCTGAAAATATTGAAGCCATTATGAATTGGCCTACTCCAAGAAATGTGACAGATGTGAGATCTTTTATGGGACTTGCAGGATACTATAGGAGATTCATTGAGGGATTCTCCAAAGTTGCACATGCTATCACTTCTTTGCAAAAGAAGGGAATGAAGTTCGAATGGACATCGAGGTGTGAAGAAATATTCCAGCAGTTGAAGAGTCTTCTCACTAGTGCACCAGTATTAAAAGTTGCAGATCCAGAAAAAGATTTTGTGGTATGTACCGATGCATGCGGACAAGGGCTTGGAGGAGTCCTTATGCAGGACAACCACGTGGTATGTTATGAGTCAAGAAAGCTGAAGGAACATGAGAAGAACTACGCAACTCATGATCTAGAGCTTGCAGCCATAGTACATGCTCTCAAGATGTGGAGGCATTACTTGATGGGTAGGAGATTTGAGCTCAGAACAGACCATTGTGGTCTGAAGTATCTGTTTGATTAACCTACTTTGAACGCTAGGCAAGCAAGATGGCTAGAATTTTTATGTGAGTTTGATTTCAAGATCAAGCACATAAAGGGAAAAGAAAATAAGGTAGCTGATGCACTCAGCAGGAAGATGCAAGAAATGCATGTGGCATCTCTTAGTATTTGCCAATTAGATTTGAGACAGTAGATTGTTAATCATGTTTCCGGAGATGAATTGTATGAACAGGTAAAAGACAAATTGCAACAGCAAAGTCTTGAGAAGAGATATGAGGGATATAAATTGGAAGAAGATGGACTTTTCACTTATAAAGGCAGAATTTATATTCCGGACGTAGCAAATTTGAGGAGAATTGTTATGGATGAAATCCATCAAGCTCCATATTCGGGACATCCAGGATATCAGAAGACGATCGCTACAGCTAGAAAGCAGTACTTCTAGCCAGGAATGAAAAAGGATATGGCTGAATACATTTCAAGGTGTATGAAATGTCAACAGGTAAAGGTTGAGCATCAACATCCAGTAGGTTTGTTGCAGCCTTTGCCAGTTCCGGAATGGAAATGGGAAGTTATTTCCATGGATTTTATTACAGGATTGCCAATGACTTGGAGACAACATGATTCCATCATGGTTGTGGTAGACAAGTTGACAAAGGCAACACATTTTATACCGGTTAAGTCTACGTATGAGACTGGCGACATTGCAAAAATCTTCATGAAGGAGATATTCAAGTTGCATGGATTGCCGAAGGCAATAGTATCTGACAGAGATTTCAAGTTCACTTCCAACTTTTGGAAGGGGTTGTTTGCATATTTGGGAACAAAGCTAAACTTCAGCACTGCATACCATCCTCAGACAGATGGTCAGACCGAGAGATTTAATCAGGTGCTTGAAGATATGCTTCGCATGTATGTGATGGACAAACCAACCAAGTGGGAAGATTACTTGCACTTGGTAGAGTTTGCTTATAACAATGGACATCAAGCATCCTTGGGGATGAGTCTGTATGAAGCTTTGTATGGGAGAAGGTGTAGGACACCAGTGACTTGGGATAATCCAGTGAACAAGATTGTGCTTGGGCCAGAATTGCTCAAGGAAATGGAGCAAGAGGTTATAAAGATCAGGCTGAAGCTGAAAGCAGCACAGGACAGGCAGAAAAGCTATGCAGATAAGCATAGGGTGAACAGAGAGTTTAGTGTTGGGGATCATGTTTACCTCAGAGTGAGGGCAAGGAAGAGTTCCTTGAAGCTTGGCAGTTGTGCCAAGTTGTCACCAAGATACTATGGGCCATTTGAAGTGCTTAAAAGAATAGGGCCAATTCCATATAGAATTGCATTGCCTGCTAGCACTAGAGCTCATAATGTTTTTCATGTTTCTTTGCTTAAGAGATATGTACATGATCCTAACCATGTGATAAATTGGGATGTGATTCAGGTGGAACCCGAGGGAGAGTTCCGAATCAAGCCAATGCGCATCCTCGGCAGGAAGGTCACAATGCTCAAGAACCGAGCCATAGGTCAGGTAAAGGTGTAATGGGAGCACTTCGGACCTGAAGAGGCTACATGGGAGGTGGAGGATGCCATGCGATTGTCACATCCATTTTTGTTCAATTCTGTGGAACACTGAGGCGATGCCAGTGTAGCTTTTTGTTCAATTTTGTAAGCACTGAGGACAGTGCTATTGAAGGGGGAAGGGAATGTAATGTCCTGGTTTTGACCCCGTTACATTAGATGTATATGATGTATATATTGTAATGACCATGGTGTGGAGCTAAATGCCAAGTCCCCACCATTGATCGGTAATGCTATGTTTTGGATTCAAATTGTCACCGATGGTATATCGGAGCATGCGGCATATATTATGATGGTCATCATGTAAAATATGCATCTACAATTAATTGAAATAAACACAACCAGCTACGGTCGCGGCAACTAAATCGAAAGGGCCATGATTTTCACAAGGATAAGGATATGGGGAAAAGACAAAATGTCTATGAGAAGACCCATCAAGCTGTCAACTACCTTTCTTGTCTTTTTTTCCCAATCATTTATTTCTGCCAGAATGTGGTTGAGTTAGTTATTGCATGGAATGGGAAGAGTATGGGAAAAAAAAATTCGAATTGGGCAGAGAACCCTTTTTTGAAAAACGTGTTCTAACTTCCTTGGCAAGGAAAATGCCCAAAAACGTATGCCATTCTACCATGCATCCACGTTTTCCATTTTTCCTAACCATTCTCCTTCACGTTGGGGCTTTTGGGAGCAGCTGGAGTTTTTCCTGTGTTTTTCATTCCACGTTTTTGGTGGTTGGCTTCATTTTTCCAATGGATGGGAGGTCGTTTTTGTAGTGCTGGGGATTGGGCTATTTTCCTCACGTTTTGGGAGCTGCTGGTGCATTTTCCATTCACGTTTTTGTAGCTTCATGTGTTTTTACCATGGCTGTGAAGGGCCATTCATGTTTTTGGCTATCTCACCGACTATTGGTCTCACGCACAGACTATTTGGGGTATTTTTCCCTGCTGTGAGTTGTGCGCACTGATAAGCTTCAGGACTATGTGTTTTCCCCCATGTTGTGAGTCATTTTTGCTATTACTTTTGGGGACTGTTGTAGATGGGTTGAAGTCATTTTTCCTCGGTTTAAGCTGTAATAGCTAAATTAATTGTTGGAGTGCAATGGTTGGTCTTCGGACCGTGAGAGGAGAAGAGATGTTGGCTTAGATTTTCTTGATAAACCTGGTGGCTGGAAACCACACAGATAGAGCAAGAGGGATGGCCTTCTTCTCCATCACCCCTGAATAGCACTGGAAGGGAATGCAGGGCCTGAGGGACTGTGTAGCAGAGAAGGGACTGATTCCTTGTGTTGGGTGTGGATGGGTGTCTTAGAGGTCAGGTTAGTTCTAGTGTAGGTGTTCTTAGCTCTGTAATGAGCTCACCAGCTTAGCAAATTGCCTTCATCGTCTCCTTAATGGCCTGATAAACCCAACTTTGTTGGCTTGGCTATGTGTTTTGTGTATCCTGGCTATGTGTAAGCCTGCTAGTTCCCTTATTCCTTGGAGAATCATGCCCAGCTCGAGGGTGGTAGCGCTGCTGAGAGATTAAGGAGCACGCTGGCCTATGGTTGGGTGGAACGTTGCAGCGATGTAGCTGGTTGCGGAATAAGTTCTTCATAAGATAAGTGCTCTTACCATTTTACTTCTGCAACTGTAAATTCTGTTAATGAAAATGAAATGAACATGTTGAAAGAATGCTTGTTGGAATGTATGATGTTTCTGCTATGTCTAATAGATAATTGCATCTGTGCATGATAATTTCTCATATGTGCATAATTAAGTTCAATGTATACGTTTAATCATTCTATTTCCAGCAATTTTTAAGCCTGTACATGTTCATGGGCGGTTAGCCCGGTCTGATAAAGCTAGTAGTCGTGTCCTCTACGCCGGTCGGAGGCATGGGGACGTGACACTATGGGTGATAAGCAATACTAAATTTAATCTGTGTTTTTAATACAGACAATAAATATCTCCAAAACTTTAATATAAACTCATCATCTCTATCCTAGATGATTGCCTTGGGTATCCTGTGCAATCTAAACATCTCCTTCAATAAGATATCAACAATGTGTACTATTTTGTAGGTCGACTTCACTGGAATGAAGTGTGTTGATTTTGACAATTTGTCAATTACTACAAAGATAGAATCATTTTGTTTATTACTTTTTGCTAGATCGGTAATAAAATCCATACTAATAACCTACCACTTCCATTCTAGAATGGGTAGTGGCTGCAGCAATCCCGAAGGGTGTTGATGCTCAGCTTTTACTAGCTGACATTCCTGACATTTTGCGATAAAAATTGTAATGTTGGCCTTTAACTTAGGCCATAAAAATGTCTCTTGATGAAGGATATCATCTTTTCATATCCTGAATGCCCCAAATAGGGTGTCCAATGAAATTTTGTGAGGATTTTGGACTGAATGTCCCCTCCTCCCAAAATATACAATCTCTCCTTGCACCATAGCGGTGTTGTTTTTTCTACCTTGTACTCTTTTTGTTATTGAAACAACCTATCTTCCTGGACTTTCTTGAGGATTTCTACATAGAAAGGGTCAACTTTGTTGGGTGTTCTAATCCTCTGATGCAAATCTAAATCAGTTTGACTTAATGTCACCTCATATATCATATGAGTTCATGGACTCAAAGCATCAACAATCTTATTCTCCTTTCCCTTAATATCATTTAGTTTGAAATGATACTCGCTAAGGAAAGCCAACCATATGGCTTACCTAGCATTCAGATCTAGTTGCTTGAATAAATAATTCAGACTCATCTTGTCTATCTTCAAAAGGAATTTCCTTCCCATGAGGTAGTTCCTCCCCAAATTTAATTCATGAATGATGGAAACTAACTCAAGATCACGTGTGTGGTAATTATGATCATCTTATTTTAAATTTCGTGATTCATAACAGTTCTTATAATCATTCTACAATAGGACTCCTCCGAGCCCTTCCTTTCTTACATCTATGTAAACAACAAAATCCCCATCAGGATACGCAATTCATAGTATCGGTGTAGTCATCAAAAGCACCTTTAGGTTTTGAAAACTTTCCTTGCACTTGGTCATCCATAAGAACTTATTTTTCTTCTTTTGCAAAGTGGTCATGGGACAAGATATTCTTGAGAAATTCTCAATGAAATTTCGATAATATCCAGCTAATCTCAAAAAGGATCTAATGTCAGTGACACTAGTAGGGGTGGTCCACTCTTATATGGCTCTAATATTTTTTAGGTCCAAAACTATCCCTATCTTAGAGATAATGTAACCCAAGTACTATATCTATGGTTTGTAAAAATCACATTTACTAAAATTAGCGTAAATTTGGTGTTCTGGTAACACTCGTAATGTTATGTGAAGGTGTTCTTTATGTTCCTATTTACTCTTAGACTAAACTGGGATGTCATCTATAAACACCAAAACAAATTTATCCAAATATTTACTCAATATATTGTTCATCATACACATAAATTTTGCGGGTACATTGGTCCACCCAAATGGCATTACTACAAACTTGTAGTGCCCGTACCTTTTACAAAAGGAGTTTTTGTTAATATCCTTGTCATGAATCCACACATGATGGTACCTGGATCGTAGGTTGATCTTTGAAAAGATCCTGGCTCCTCCTACTTGATCAAATAAGTCATCGATCATAGGGAGTGGGTATCGGTTCTTGATATTCATCTTGTTAAGTTGACGGTAATTGATGCACATCTGCATTGTACCATCCTTCTTCTTTCTGAAAAGTATATGTGCTCACTAAGGGGATAGACTTGTTTGGATATATCCTTTCTCAATCAATTCCTCCAATTGTAGTTTAAGTTCCACCAACTCTTGTGTACTGATGCGGTAAGGGACTTTGGAATCCGGAAATGATCCCGGTGTCATTTTTATGGAAAATTTTAGGTCTCGCTTCAGAGGTAATCTTGGTATTTCCTCAAGAAACACATCCTTGAATTCTACAAGAATGGGAAAGTATTATATGCATTTTTCTCTCTCAGACTCTATGTCTCAGATATTTACTGCAAACAACTTGTAGCCTTTTTTAATGCTCTTCTTTTCTTGTAAGGAAGATATCTGCCTTACTATGAATTTCTTTGGTATGCCTTGAATTTTTACTTGATTCCATTGGCTATCTATACACAAGATTGACTTTTGTAATAAATGGAGAATGACATGGTATTGTTCCAACCATTCCATGCCGATAAGTATATCATATGATTCTAAGGGTATGATGTTTAGGTTTACTTTTGTTGGATAACCATTCAGGGGTACCTCACAGCATTTAACTAATTATGAAACCTCCTGTTTCATTCCTGTGGCTATTTTAACCAGCCAAGGTTTATCATGTTTTACTTTTCCTAGTTTTCATACATTAATAATTTTAGGCGATACATAGCTCCGGCAGGCACCAGGGTCTATTGGAATATTGGTCAATAATGAGAGGAGGGGGGGGTGAATCAATGATTGTTAATGTTTTCCTTTTAACCACTTATTTAAAAATTTAACCAAAGCATGGAATCAACAAGATACACAAAACACATAACAAAATGAACAAATAGAACACAATTTTAACATGGAATCCCAATAGGGTAAACCACCATATTGTTCTATACTGCAAAATTATATTTACAAGTTATAATAGAATTCGATCGACACCAACCAATTAGGATGCAACCACACCCTTGGTTCACCAGCACCAACTGGTAGGAGGATACGACCCCATGTTTAGTTTGCTACGATTGACAAGGAAGCAACAACTCTCTTTTGTAGGCACCGATTTTCCCTAGCATCGCCCTGCTGCCCTTAAGATATTAAGTCTCCATAAGCTTCTAGGACTATATCTCTTCCTTTGGCCTTACTTCTTCTTCAAGTACTTAGATGAAGAATCGAGAGACATTTTCAAATGACGTTTGTTTTTGAAATATATACTTTTCCAAAGGTCATGTGTATTTTTGAAACAACACACCTTTTCCAAAACAATACACCTAAAAAAATGATATTACAATAAAATTCTTTTTCTTTTTTTTAATATATAACTATATATATTATTGTTTTAATTAACCCTTAAAAAAATGACTTTATATTAAAATCATTTTTATTATTAAAACTAAACACATTTTTATTTAATTAATTAAAACTTCTAATTAATTAAAAATTTATGTTTTATGAAATTGCATTTAACCTTCATGCTCATAAATTCTTTAGCCACATCTGATGAATCCTAAGCCACATCGATGCCATGTCTTCTACCATCTCAACTTCATGGTCTGCCATGTTTGCAACACCTCCCTGCCATGTCATTATCCTCGTCAATGATCAAATTTTCCACGTGTAACAAAAGGTATGGGGCCTGATAGTTCATCTCAGGCTCCGAGCTGGTGATATTCTCATGGAGTCCAAACACCCAAAGCCCCCAGCATACCTTTGCGCTAGGAATCGATATATATGTGAAAGGTTGGGGTATATAAACCCATAAAACTTCATTTCACTGTCAATGTGGGACTAAATCGTGAACAAAAGAAATCACAACCGTTGATTTGATAATCCAACGGTTGGTGAGTCTCCACCATGTGATTTATTCCTACCAGTTGTGCATTTTTGTGCAGTGAATTTCGAGAGACATCCATGGTTTCAGAATCAGATTTGAATGTTGTCTAACCTAGATTTATTCTTAGTGCGTCATGATCTGTGTGAATAGCTCCATAAACGAAACGAATAAACTCAACATGAATACTTGGTGGCATTGTATTATCATGGTGCTGAATTTATCCATACAATTTTGTTTGTGGATCCATTTCCTTACCAAGACACATCATCCACGAATGAATTTTCCTTCTGCCACCAAAACTAGGATGATAGAATCCTCCCTCTCCAATAGTGAGTCTTTGAAATTTTTCAATTATGTTCACCTGATCATTTCGACTGAGCCAATTCTTCAGCAAGATCATACCTGGCTTCAAGACCTAGATTTCACTTTATCCCTCATGATAATAAGTACTTTTATTATTATATTTGTCCTGGACATATAGAGAGGAGGACAATTTTCTTGGTTTTCCTCCAATAGTTCTCATAGAATTCGTAACCCCAAGTCTGATGCGCCTTTTAACTTCTCGTGGGTTTCTTTTTATTTTGTGCCTCCAATCTAGAATTCTCAAAAATGCATGTCATTTTGCATGCCTCTTTTCCATCCTTTTAGAGACTTTATCAAACTGATCATTATCACCATCCTCTTCAAACTCAACACTCTTTTTATTTTTCACATTTTTCGTCTTTCCAAATGACACCAGTGCCACTGCATTATCAAGTGAATTCCGACCCAACACTTTTGGCATCTCTTTGCCATCATAGTTTCAAATTATGTTGTTTGTTACACCCATTCAATGAATATTCATAGACAAAGATTTGAGTCTCAATTTTTTCAATTCATTAGCATATATTATCCCTATGTTCTTCATAAGAGAAACAATATATGTAGCTTTGCCTCCACTTGTAGTAGCAATATTCTTAAAATTGCTCTTTCTCTTAAGGAGACAGTTCCATCACTGGAAAGAATGACCTAGAACTTTGCAGCTTGTAATGGCTAGCCATGTACTCTGGAGTAGCACCTAATGGCTAGCCATGAACTCAATCGTTTCCTGAAAGTTGGGAGGAAGACATCCTAAAAGCTGCTGGATTTTTACCTTTTCATCCTTGATGTATGGTACATAATGTAACAGTTCTATAAATATGTTAATAAAAGAATCCATAGTCATGGATCCCATATGTAGCTCATGAAACTCTTTCAATTTTATGTCGAAGAACCTTTCTGACATATATTTTTCTTGAATTTTTTGTGGAATTCACTCTAGCGTATTTCCCTAAACTCATCTTACTTGGCATGTTTCATATCTCTCCACCATCTTGCTGCTTTGTCATTTAAGTTATAGA
>LPNX010607278.1:77621-94047 GCA_001517045.1 Pseudotsuga menziesii | reverse complement strand
TATATATATATAAGAGAATACAGATAACCAAAATAATAAATAAAGATTCTATGTATTTATTATCAACTAAAATGATTAAATAAATATTATATTCTAAAGTTCAATTAGGAACGATTAAAAAGTTCCTAAGCTAAAAAAAATATATTAAATCCACATAAATCAATTAAAGCTTATTTTCAACAAAAGAATGAATTCTTGATCTAACTCATGTTTTAAACAACTCTCATTTTCTAAAATATTTTCTATATAGACCCAAGCCAAGGGAATGCTTGGGGAATCTGTTCATTATCCCTAAATTGTTTTGTAGAGAATTTCCAAAAGCAATAATTCTTATACAAAACCTAATATTCCTAATAAGAACATCCTCACCTTTACGATTTCTAGATCACTTTCAAGTTGGATAAAGTTCAAGGGGATCCGTATTAGAACCACGAAAAGTTCTAGGTCATGGTTGGGAGGAACGTGGTAGTTCTAAATTTATCCGGTTATCAAATCTAATGTCAGAAGTAGATAGGGTTTTATTAATTATGTGTGTTTAAGTGTGCATAGTTCCTAGTGATTAAGAAGATGAATAGTTGTAGTTATGAGGTCTCTAAAATTTTAAGTTATACTATTTTTTTTAACAAGTTGTAATTGTAGTTATTATCCTCTAGATTAAAAAATTGAAACATTAATTTACAATTTTAACACATGCTTCATGTTGTTTCATTTGTTTAACTTGAATTTCATCCTTATTGTTAGATGGATTCTAGGGTTAAATTTCTTTTAGAATTATTTTTAACTAGTTTAGAATTTTATGTTAAAGTTTTTAGTCTAGATTCAAACCCTAGCTTCTAGATAAATTTAAACTAAACCCTACATTACATTACAGCATAGGTCTCATTTAAAATAAACCAGAGACTAAACAAAATGAACTAAGTAAACCAAGAAAATTAAATAAACTCTGCTCAAACAATAGAACAAATAATATACAAATTGAATACATATCCATAAAAATTAAACCACAGATCGAATCCCTTTAATAAACTCAAACACATAACCTAACATAGACCCGACATATTACATTTTCTATCAAACTCAACCATATAATACATAACACCCATCTATGTATAAAAAATAATAAATTCAGTTAACAAATAGATTTACCATAATTCCTCATGAAAAGGCCAAGAGCCTATCCATAAATTCAAGTGGAATAATTGTTACACTATTAAAGTCAAACTTATAAATTAAAAATTATACTTCTTCCCAACATCGAATTATATTAAGGATTGGCAAGCATCCACAACATTTTCCATACCTAAAAATATCTACGCAATCCATGAATTATATTACACTACAAAAATAATCATAAAGCGAATATCAAAACTTCCCAGATCAAGTCTCATATGCTCCATCTAATAGAGTTAAAAATTTATTGAAGTAATAAAAGGAATTAAATATGCATTCCATTAACTAAATAATAAACCATAATTGAGGCCACTAACCATCACAACCTAAGTTCGAGTCCCATAAGCTCTCACGTATCATTGCTAACACAAATAATAATGTTAAATCATGGCGAATCAATATCCACAACTTAATAAACAACATACCCATTGAACAATCGACCCAATATGGAATCATATAGAGCCCAAGTTGGGAAAGATAAACATGCTAAAAAAATAAATGACCATGAAATAATACAACCAAGCATCGAATCCTTTAAAAAAATACCATAATCCTGTACACATAAGAACTAAAATATAAAATCAACGCAGAGGATGTGGTATACGAGCAACGCTCAGACCAATCCATTACAACTTTCTTTAAAATAAACAAAACATCATATCCAACAGATATATAGAGCTAGGAGTTCCCTCAGAAACCTACAACACCAATTCGTTAAGAATACAGACAGGGAATTCTCTCACAAAAATTAAAAACCACTATGAAGCAAGGGCCCTTCCTTTGTAATATTTTCACAGAGGTAAATTATCTAAACTAAAACCAAATCAATAAATTGATAGAGAAACATCCATTTAAAATGATGAATCAATTAGATAAACGACAGTAGGGTTTTAACACTCGAACTACATTCCACGGTCAACATCGAATATCGAATGGGTGGTAGTTAAATTGTAGAGTAATAGCACTGATAAAATTTAAATTCATCCATTGAAAATCATAGAGCTCATAGCATATGAAAACACAGAGTCGATTTATTTAACCAAAATCCTTTACAAAGCCATAAAATTTTAAACGGTCCCAGCTTGGAACCAAATGCTCGAATGGGATGATAATCCCCAAACCCAAACCTATAAGCTATTAAAACTAGATTATTACTATGATCATTTCCCTAGGCCTAGGTGAAACCCAATAGTGTGGTTGTTTACAACCTCACAACATAGAAACCCTGCAGTCATGTAAGAGACCAAGCCAATGGGTACAGGTCCGTTCCACACGGGCTTAACTGTATTTGTGCTAGTTAACCCAATTCCTTACTAAAACATTGCAGAGCACTCTCGTCGTCCCCAAACCTGCACAAAAACACACTAGAGACATACAAGGAGTATGCAATACATATCAAAACACAAGGAGAATGTAAACAAGATAAAACATGGTGGAATCCTTTGCATGCCTGTAATAGTTTCTCTCCAGCACTGTAATTGAACTAGAGTATGTGTAGCTCCAACACTGGAGCACAAACCTCCATCAACACCAAACGAAATTCCAAAAAAATGACAGGTGAAAAAACCGTAGCACAAGGGTTAATACTTGAGTCTACCCAACACCTGTCTCATTGAAGACACCATCGTGGGATCTACTTAATTTCAAATCAAACCTCCCATTCTATAGTTTCAATTTCCACATGCATTAATATAGTATAAACCCTCCACATTATAGTTTAAAAGAATACAACCAACATTAAAACTTAAACCCTCTACACGATAGTATAAAAACATACATTTTACATTTAGGCTTAAACCCCTTCTTTTTATAGTTGTAAGATGAAGGTCTTGATCATAGGGTTTAGTATTTGTTTGACAAAAACTTTAGTGCTTAGGAATAACTAGTTGTAGGTGTTAGGATTATTTTCCTGACGTTTATGAGCATGGGTTTATAGGTGAGTCACCTACAGTAGGATAGGTAAACCATGTATTAGTTCACAAAAAACTAAGTAAACCCAGTATCATGGGATCCCTTACATTTTTGAGTGATTCATTGGGGAAAAATCCCTCTACTCCTTCTCTTGACATACAGAGGTAAGTCAGTGTCTTCATTGTAAACAAATAAGAACTAGATAAAATAACATACAAGCAAACATGGACAAAATTACATTATAAACATTGGTAAACTAGATAAACAAATACCTAAACACACACACATCAAAATATAGAATAATGGCATGTAAACATCATCATCGTACATACATCACACACAAGGAAAACAACCACAGAACTTAGGCTTACTCATTCTCAAGTTTTAATTACATGGTAAAGAGAGGATGTCCTTCAGATATTAATTGTATTATTATCCCTACGATTTTTTTATTTACATATTTTAGGGACATTTCCCATTTATTAGCATAAATTTACTGAATCCCAAATCTTTGAAACATTGCTATCAATTATAATAACATATCCTATTATTAGTATAGATAAAGTTATTATTTTTAATAATAACTATTCGGAAACATAAAAGAGAATATATATATATATTATTGAAAGAGTAATTATTTTTTAAAAGGAAAAAGGTTATTTATCCTAAAAAGAAGAAGACAAGTAGTCAAAGGATGGAAATCCATCGTTGAAAAAGTAAAAAATCAAAGTAATAATCTTTGAAGAAGACAAAGTCAATTGAAGGTTTGTCAAAGAATTCAAAATCAAAAGAATGACTATCTATCACCGAACAAGTCAAAGAACATGGAAGATAAAGTAAGGCATTCAAAGATACAATGATGAATTGCGAAACATGAATAACAAATTGAAAATAAATATTAAAATACATGAGATTCAAAAGGAGTTCAAAGAACGAAGGAGTTAAAAGAATGCGGGATTGAAAAGGAGGAGAAACTAGTTTTGACCATTCTCTAAAATATTGGTCCTGACTATTCATTGTTTGTTTCGACCTTGCATGCCACTAAATTCACATCTTGAACTTGGAAGATGCCTAATCTTGTTGATTTCATGGAATCCCTCACTCAGGAGAAAGATAAATTGGTGATTATAGACACCATCAAACCTTACAAAGACCAAGATTTGGTTGCTGGAGATTCAAAGGTGGATTAAAAAAGAAAGAAAAAGATAAAAATCCACCTGAGCAAAAGAGAAACAAGGAAAATTCTCAGGAGGAGTCCTCAAGATCCAAGAAGAACCCCTAGAAGAAGAAGAAGAAAGGAGAAATGAGAAAGTTTGCATACTGTAGTAAGGGATATCATCCTAAGAGCTCTTGTATGAAAAATATGATAGACATGTTTACCCAAATCCTAGAGAATAAAAACATCTTCCTTACTAATTGCTCAAAGAAGAGGGAAGGGGGATCAAATTCAGAAGACAAGGAGAGATTACATGCCTTGGTTGCTGGCACCTCAAGCTCACCTAGCTTCATCATTGTTTCTGGAGCTTCCAAACATATGGTTTCGACAAAATAGATCTTTTCCTCTCTTGACATGTCGAAAGGTCCACCAATAGTTTTAGGAGATAACTCTTTGACTGACAGTATGGGAAAGGGTAGGATTGATCTTGACCATGGTAATTTCAATAATGTGTTATATGTTCTATGTCTTTCCTCTAATCTCTTGTTAGTGTATTAGATGACTCACACTGGCTATCCAAAGAAAGTCATATTCTCCCGTAATGAAGATGAAATCACTGATATTTCAAATGGTAAAGTCATAGCAAAAGGTGTTGTTGATCACACTTCGAACGTATACAAGTTTTCCCATTTTCTACCCTGCTCAAACCCATATGCTCTTCTTACTCATGCTAATGAATCAATCAAGATTTGGCATGGAATATTTGGCCATATTAACTATAAGTGTCTTTCTAATTTGAGTGACAAAGACACAGTCATAGCGTTACTAAAGATCAAGTTTTCTATGGGAGTCTCTCAAGGTTGTATCCGAGGAAAACACCCAGAGCACAAGTATGAGAGAGCTAGTCATGAGAGAACCTATGCACCTCTTTATTTGATCCACAGTGACATTTTTGGTCCTTTCCCTCATATGTCCATGATTCAGGCCAAATATGCACTCACCTTCATAGATTAATTTTCTAGGTATTGTTGGGTTCACTTCCTGAAGCATAAGTATGAATTTTTTTACCTCTTCAAAGTCTTTAGAGCCTTGGTTCAAAACCAGTCTGAGAGGAAACTCAAGATCCTCATATTTGACAATGGTGGTGAGTATGTAAATTTTGAGTTCATCCAATATTGAAAATATGCAGTATGCATCATTCTATTCCTTACACACCACAACAAAATGGTGTTGCTAACAGAAAGAACAAATCACTGAAGGAGATGGAAACTTGCATGATGGAGGCTAAAAATTTGCCACCAAAGTTTTGGATCAAGGCTATAAAATGTGCATCCTATATCTAGAATAGGGTGCCACATAATAATTTTTATGGTATGACTCCTTTCGAATCTTGGAGTGGGCACAAGCTAGATGTGACCCATTTAAGGATTTTTGTCTCAAAGGCTTGGGCTAGAATTCCAACTGAAAAGAGGAAGACTTTGCAACCCCAAAGCCAAGAGTGCCTATTTGTTGGGTATTATAAATATTCAAAAGGTTATAAGCTGATAAAATTGAACAGTAACAAATATTTCATTTAAATAAGTGTTTAGTTCGAAGAAGATCCTTTAGCAGTAGTTGAAGTTAGAGAGTCCTCTTCACCACCACAACCATTGATTGTAAGTGAAGAGACTAATGAGTTTTCTGATTCTGATATGTCTAATAATTATGAATTAAATTCATATCCTAACAGCCTTACAATACCAAAATGGGCAGCAAGGACCATTCATGCAGCTGGGGAACTAGCTAGAAATCCTAATGACACTAGGAGGACTAGATCTCAATTTGAGAGTGCCCTTTGTGTGAAAGATATACTATTTGATGAGAAGTATTACTTGATTATATATTATGATCCACATACATATGTAGATTCAAAACATGATCCAATATTGAAAACAACCATGAAAGAAGAATTCAGCTCGCTCCAGAATAACAACACATGGGAACTGGTTGATCACCCCCCAGGGAGAAAGCTAGTGAAGTGTAAGTGGGTATTTAAAACTAAGTTTGCTTCTGATTTTTTGAATTTGAAATATAAGGAAATATTGGTATCCAAGGGATACTCTCAGGTACATGGTATTGACTACAATAATACCTTTGCACCAGTGAAAAAGATGGACTCCATAAGGCTTGCTCTAGCCATTGCAGCTTCGAAGCAATGGGAGGTACATTGCATGGATGTAAAGTGTGCCTTTCTAAATGGATACCTGAATGAAGATATTTATATGAAGCAACCAATTTTTTTTGTATCTAATCAATCTTTAGTGTGCACGTTAAAGAAATCATTGTATGGGCTTGGTATGCCAAGGTTGATGGATTTCTGTTGTCACGGAGTTTTGTTCAATGCAAGTCTGATCCTAATGTCTATTTGAAGTTGATTCATGGTTATTTACTGATTATTTTTCTCTATGTGGATGACCTACTGATTATAGGAAGTTCAAAGAAAGAGATTGCCTCCTTGAAGGATGCAATGAACCATGCCTTTTCTATGACAAATTTGGGATTGTTGACCCAATTCTTGGGTCTCAAAATTCCTCAATCCCAACATTGAATCAAGGTTCATCATTAAAATTATGCTTCATATTTTCTCACCATGTTTAGCATAAATGATTGCAAGCCAAGAAAGACTCCATTCTTTTCAGGAGTTAAGGTTGAAGAAGTAGGTTCTTCTCCTATGGTAAATAATACACTATATAGGTAGTTGATTGGGTGTTTTCTTTATCTTACACATACTCAAACTAAATTATCTTATACAGTTAGTGTGGCTTCAATATAAATGGATCAGCCTCATGAGATCCATTGGAGAGCATCCAAGAGGATCCTAAACTTTGTTCAGGGAACAAGGAATCATGGGATTTTCTAAAAAGAAAAATATGACTTAGAGATAGTTGCATTTACTGACAGTTGTTATCCACCTAAAAAGCACTTCTCCGTCCGAGTGCTGACATTCCTCATGTTGGCACACAAAAGGACATCTATGGATTGAGGTTTTCCTAGGATACTATTGATGACCTGCTTATGATGTACATTCTACCTTCATCCAGCTAGTTACTTTTCCATTTTTCCATGTTAGGATGTATTCGCGACTCTCTTTATAGACAACTCATGCATCATTCACGAGTCTCCCTTATAGCAAGTCACGAATCCATGTATTCGTGGGTTGTGCTTATACAGAGTCGTGAGTCATTTGCGGGTTGCTCTACTACATACCCGTGAATGTGCCTCTTAGCATGAAAACAGAAAAACACGTGCTAAAGGGAGATTAGTTAAGGTATTTTACTTAATTCTCCTAACTGCTACAACTTCCCCAACCTTCGAAAACTGCCTTATTTCCTCCATATAAATACAGGCCTTGGGGAGGGTCTTTGGGGAAGATAGACTTGGAGAGAAAAGTTATGCTGGTGGTTGGTATACATAGTTTCTTTGGAGCAATGAACTAATAATCCTTTGGTTGCAGAGGAGTTATTGTCTCAAACGCTGGGTTGTAACCTTAACTCTTTCTAGTATTGATAATAAAGAGATTACTTCTTCCATATGTGTCTCATATATCATGGTTTGATAAATGTTTATGTTTATGCATATTATATATGATTTATCTAACCTGTTTATATATATATGAAGTATCTTGTATCTGGAAGATTGGATTTTGACAGGTGAAAGAGGGACAATCCTGAAGACTTTGGAAGTGAAGCAGAGTGGAAGAGGACTAGCAAGGATCGACCTTCATTATTTGAGTAAGTCCTTCTAACCCTCATATTTCCTATTTTGCACTTTAGAAGTCAATTGTCTACAAGTTATTGAGTATGTTGGTAACCCCAGACCTAAGGTTATTAGGTGTATTATCCTGTACAACAGAACTGGTGACTCCGCTGGGGAAGCCTAGGTTGCTTTAGGTTGATTTTGTCACTCCTGGCCAGTTTTTGTTTGAAGTCTATTTGTGATCATGCATCCTGGTTCTTGCTTGCCTCAGTATTTGAAATTCCTGGGTTTTTTCTTTGTTTTGGAGAAAGTTTTATACCCATTCATGAGTTGTTGTTCTTGACAGTCATGAATACAGCTTTGTATTCGCGGGTTGCTGGACTAGACAGTCGCGAATCATTCGCGACTTGCCCTTATAGACAGTCACGAATACTCTTGGAAGTAGGGATTTTTAAGTTAAAGTTTGTTTGGTATTTGCTTTGGGTAGTCCCTGTTTCTGAGTGGATTTTCATTATAAATGCTATTTGGCCTGTCTAGGTGCCTCTGTTGATCACAGTTTGTGCTTTTTCGGAAGCGCTTGAGCCTTTTTGATTGGATTGTTTACTGTCTGCATGCTGAAGTAGTTTTGGCTGGTTTGGGTTGTAGGTTGAAATGTCTTTGTCCAGACCTATGTTCAGGGTTTTGGGCTCTATTTTTTCACTCTGTCTTCTAACAGTGGTTGATTCTCACTTGCCTTTGTAAGCCTGCAGTGATTCTTGTCATTGTTTGCACCCAAGCTAGGGGTCCTAGCCTTCCTTAGTTGGTTGTCTTTTGGCTCTGTTAGCTTGTGTGTTTCAGTTCTTTGCTTTTATACAGTGTATTTGATTCAAGTTCACTCAAGTCTAGTGCATTTTAGGTGCATGCTAGCTTTTAAGCGTTTTATAGCATTAGGATTGTTCTTTTGCTCTTTTCCCCTACCTCCTCTACTTGGTTTGATTTTTGGCTTATGATTTTGGTCAGCCTCTGTTCTTGACCTTGGTTTGATTTCAGAAACTTATTGGTGTTGGTTTCCTTCTTCTTTCGTTGGTTAACTTCACCTTGCCAAACTAGTTGACTTGTTTTTTATACAAGCCTTCCTTCCAAGTAGGTTTTATACTAACTTTAGGGCATTCTAGAGTTTGTTTGGTGATTGTATAGCAGAGACCCTTTTGCTTTGTTCTTGTTATCTGCATGTTTTTAACTTGTAGGTAGTTTTTCTTTTTCCTTTATAAAAGAAAATTAAAAAGAACTTGTTTTTTGCTGCTTGTCCCCCCCACCTCTTTCTTTGGCTTGACCTTGTTGGACAAGGTACTGAGCAGCCTTTGTTTGTAGGTCTAGATTGATGCTTGGGACTTCTTGACCTTTTTTTATATCAGTCTTATTTTCTCGGTCTTTTCATTCCAAAGTTGTTGGCTTATTTACTGTCGTAAGTTTTCTTTTTCAAGAGAGGTTGATATCTAACTTTAGGGAAACCTAGGGTTTGCTTGTGGGGAGTAGAGTAGTTGTCTATTTTCTTTGCTTTCAGTACTTGCTTCCATTAGTTTATAGGCTGATTTTTCTTTTGCATTTATAAAAGAAAAATACAAAAACACATGTTTGCTTTATATGCATGTAGATTAGGTTTTTAGTCTAGATTGCATAGCATATCGTTGTTTTTGGAAAAATATAAAAAAAAAGATTTGATCTTTTGGCTTTCAAGTTTTCTATTTGAAAATATAAAGAGAATAGTTTTTGCTTTTGCATATCATATCTCTTTCCTTAGTCATTTTGTTTCAATTTTGAGTCAAAACACCACCAGTTTACCATTCCATTTCCTCTTGAGTAAGAAACAGCCCTTTAAAATGAACGTATAATTTAAAATTTACTAGTAAGTTTTGTTTTTTAGGGGCATTTCACCTACTAGCTTAGGCTAGACTTGTGGGCTAGGAAGTGTAAACTTCCCACAAGTTATAAAACTCAAACGTAGTGGACCTTTCAGTAGGTAAATCCTTGACTTCATCGACTGTATCTGGGAAGCTCCTCTCAAACGGGAGTTAAGCACTAGGCCGCGTGGAGGCTTGGATAGAGGAGATAACCCTCCGAATCCTTGTCAAAACATAACTCAGGACTTTTACACATCTGGGGATTCTATCCTAGACAGAGTTTCGGGCTCAACTACCCTGCCCATGCGTATGAGTTCGGCTGATGACTGTCCCCCCAGAATGTTGGTGTAGTTAAGGTAGCCTTTAGTCTCTTTGGCATCTAGGATTTATACACAGGTACACCGAAAGGTTATTTCTGGTTGACCTTGGACAGACTTGGAAGGTAACCCCAGTAGAAAGTGTGGGAGGGCAGTGGGTGATTCCTACGCTTGTGCCTAAGAACATCTATAGGGACACCAAGTAACTGTCTATCAACTTTCTTCTGGAAAGTACATCTTATACATGTTTGTCTATTTGGATTTAGGAATTTTTAGTGAGTGCTGTGTGGTTTGTCTGTACTTAGTGGGCCTTTAGGTGTCTGCTTGGTAATTTTGGTTGTCCATCAACCTCAGACTTTGTCTCTTGTTTTGAATCTATGGCTAACACCCCTTTGAACACTAACCAAGAGATCCCCATGATGGGAGCTCCTTGTCCTATTCCTCTCACAGGGAATGTTGGTGTTCCCTTGATGTCCACCTTGAATCTTCCGGGATTCACCCTACGGCTACTGGTGTGGTTGTTTTCCACTCCAACTATCCTAAATGATCCTGATACTTCTCAAGTGAGCTCTTTATATCAAGAGCATCAAAACCCTGCTTCCCCTTCACCCGTAGTTAGTTCTCCTCCTCCTTCTACCTCATGCGGTGAAAGTACTGATACTAGTAACCGGCAGTCTAAAAAGTAAAAGAAGGAGGAAGAGGAAGAAAGCACATAAGCAAGGGGGCACCCGTTCAACCTCTGCAAATCAAGTTGAACCTCACCACCCAGCCTCGGTTGTTTAGGCGGGGGGCACCCATCCAACCTCTACAGGTCATGTTGGATCTAGTCACTCAACCTCTGGTGTTCACGTTGAGTGCACCCATTCAACCTCTGGTGTTCAAGTTGAACCTTCTTATCCAACCTCTGTTGTTCATGTTGGAGCTATACATCCAGCCTCTGGTGATCAAGCTGGTGGGATCCTTCCAACCTTTTCAGGTCATGTCGGATCCGGTCACTCAGCCTCTGGTGTTCACGTTGAGCGCACTCGTTCAACCTCTGGTGTTCAAGTTGAACCTCCCCATCCAACCTCTATTGTTCACGTTGGATCCATTCACCCATCCTCTATTGCTCACACTGGGGGCACACACTCAAATGTTGTAAAGCATGTTGATCCTAACCATTCAACCTCTTTTGTTCACGTTAATGGTGCCTGTCCAACCTCTACAATTCATGTTGGACCTAGTCTCTCAGCCTCTACGAGGCACGTTGGGGGCAGTCTCTCAGCCTCTGTACTTCACGCTGGAGACAATTCGTCAACCACTGCGAGTCATGTTGACACTTTTGACAAGTCTACCCATTCAAAACACAAGCTCAAGTTTCCTTGTAAGCTTCGCGAGGGATACCACCTTACTTATACATGCCCTTCTATTACGGAGGTGCGAAGAGTTTGGATTCATGGTCATCCCGTTTTTGAAAATTATGGAGTCTCTCAAAAACCAACCTCTCTTAGTGAGGTTGGACCCAGTCACCCAGCCTCTGTTGTTCACGCTGGGGGAAAACTCTCATCCTCTGTAGGTCATGTTGAGAGCAAACAGTCAGCCACTGCTAGTCATGCTGATACTGTTGAGAAAACTGGTCGTTCGAAGCATCATCTTAAGTTCCTTTGTGTGCTATGCAAGGGAGATCATCTTACTCATCTGTGCCCTGCTATCCAAGAGGTGCGAAGAGTGTGGTCCAAGACTCATGGATTTCATTCTTCTGAACACCCTATAGTTTCTCAACATCCTACTCAACCTTTAGTTGATCAATTGGTCAAACAAATCTCAGATTTGGTCGATCCCACTCTTCTTTCAGAGAGTGCTCCTCATGTGATTGATCCAATGTCATCTTTGGTCAATCCCACTCTCCCTTCGGAGAGTGAATTTCATCAAGCGGTTGAATCGATCCCAGTATCGATCAATGCCACTCTTCCTTTGGAGAGTGAAGTGTCTACTAGTCACATTTTCTTCACTGCCAGTTCAGATCTTACTGAACAAGGGGGCACTAAACTTGTTTCGGATCAACCCCCACCAAGCTCTCAGATTGCTTCATTTGATTGGGATATCCTATTTGAGCCACGCCCTCCTTCCCATGCACCTTTCCAGATAAAGGTCAAAGTTGAACCCTATACAATTGCTCGTTGCATTGTTGATGAAGGAGCCTCAGTTAGTATTTTGTCTGCTCGTGCTTGGCGAGGTATGGGATCTCCCAGCCTTGTGTCGACTGCTAGTCAGTTACTGGCTTTTGATAGAAGAAATTGTATAGCCTTGGGAATTCTTGCTCAAACACCTGTTACTTTGGGTGGGAAGACCGTCTTAGTTGACTTCATGGTGATAGAAGACCCTTTAGACTTTAATATGCTCCTTGGACGTGATTATGTGTATGCCATGCAAGCTGTGGTGTCAACATTCTTTCATGTGATGTACTTTAATCATGGCGAAGAAATTGTCACTATCGATCAATTGGATTTTCTTGATCCGTCTCCTGACCCAACTAGAGACCAAGTATTTCCTTTATTGATTCCCAGTGTTTCTGTAGACACTACCCCGCCACAGGTGAACTATGTGGCTTCTTTTCATTTGTGTTCAATTGCTATTGAGAGGCATCCTCTGTTTTCATGCTTACCTTCTCGAGACTTGGTCCCAGTAGTTGATCGGGTGAGTCATCCTATACATATTGTAGAGCCTTCTCTCCACTCTGTCCATCCATTTGAAAGTTTAGATATGTGTCCTATCTCGGATGATTTTCTCCCTTCGGATGAAGTCTTCCTGGAGTCTTTGATACAGTCTGACCTTGTTTTTCAGTTGTGATTAAGTCTAACCCTGATTTGCTTTGTAAGCCTTCCCTTTTCCTTATGTTGGTTTTTGTTGAGTCTTTTGATTCTTCATTTGAAAAGCAAGTCAGTGATCCTGATGAGTTTGATTTTTTCTTACGAATTTCTCAGCTACTGTGATATTGAGTTTGTTCCTGCAGACTCTATCTCCCTTGTTGATTTTCGCTTCTCTTCTGAGGTTGATCTTATTGATTATAAACCCTCGAGCCTTGGTCCTATATAATTTTCTTCGGTTTATTCTGCCTTGACTTTTCCTTTTGTAGAAGATAGAAAAGTCACAAGTGTTGTTGCCAAAGTGACCCGCATCGGATCGTTTCTTCTGATGTTGTTGTTTCTTGGAGACAGGATTATTAGTTGGATTCACAACTATTTATGGGCCTCACCTTGTTGTTCAAGCTGTAATTGCATTTGCATGTGCCTTTCTCACGCTTATGAGCCTGATGCCGGCTTCCACGCTTTTAGCGCATTGTATAAGACCTCATCTTTGTTCTCATTTCCGCTAAGCCCTGTATCATTTTGCCTTTGCCACTTGACACCCTTTACCCCAAGGAGACCTTCCCCGAGTGTCCTTATCTTGCTTGCTTTCCTTGCATTATGCATAGGTTTTTTCCTTGCGCTTGGAAATAGTTTCTCCTGCCTTATGACACTCGTCTCCTCGCCTTTAGAGCATTATTTTTGCTCTCCTTGTTATACAGCTGAATGGCACCTCTCCGTCCGAGTGCTGATATCCCTCATGTCGGCACACAAAAGGACACTTATGGATAGAGGTTTGCCCATTTCCACTATACATTGGCTCATCAGGAAATACATTGCCTATATGCCCAACTGATTACTTTTCCATTATATCATTTTGAGTTGCATACGCGACTATCTCTATTGACATGTTGCGCATCATGCGCGGGTCTCATGTTTAGCAGGTCGCGCATACTTGTATGCGCGGGTTGCCCTTGTACAGAGTCGCGTATCATATGCGGGTTTCCTTACTACAGACCCACATATTCCTTCCTCAAAATTAATATTTAAAAACACGAGTTAATGGGAGATTTGTTTACTCATTTATCTTAATCCCATTAACTGCTATAACCTCCCTAACCTTTGAGAACTGCCTCATTTCCTTCAGATAAATAGAGGCCTTGGGGAGGGTGTTAGACAGTGATACTTGGAGAGCAAAATTATGATGGTGGATTTTCTACAGAGTCTTTGGAGCAGAGAAACTCAGAGTCCTTTGGTGACAAAGGAGTCCCTTGTTCAGGCATTGGGTTGTAACCTAAACTCCTTCTATTATTGTAAATAAAGCAGAGAATTTCTTCCATATTGTGTTTCATGTGTTGTAGATTGGTGAATGTTTTCATTTCATTATAATATATGATTTTCCTAACCTGCATCTTTATATATGAATCATATTGTATTTGGAAGAATCTTGGTTAACAGGTGAAGGAGGAACTATCCTGAATATTTTGGAAGTGGATCAGAGAGGAAGAGGCTAGCTTGGAACAACCTTCGTATTTCACAAGTAAGTTCCTGCTACTTTCTTATTTCCTATTATGTGCTTCTAAAATCAATTTGTTTGCAAGGTCATAGTATGTTGGTAACCCCCCAGACCTAGGTTATTAGGTGAATTATCCTGTACAACAGAACTGGCGACTCCGCTGGGGATGCCAAGTTTGCTTTAGGTCTTTTTCTATTGTCCTGACCAGTGATTGCTCGAAGTCTTGTTTGTGATCTTTTGTCCTGCTTTCTTACATACTTACAGCATTTGGAAGTCTTGTTTTTTTCTCTGTTTTCTAAGAAATTTTTATACCCATGCGCGGGTTGTCTGTCTAGACAGTCGCGTATGCCCAGTTGAATTTGCGGGTTGTCATATAGAACAGTCGCGTATCATTCACGACCTGCGCTACTACACAGTCGCGTATACTCCCGAAAACTGTGATTTTTTGTGTTAAAGTTTGCTTGTTCTTTGGCCTTCTATAAGTCATGTTTTCAGTTAAGACTTTCTTTAAGAGTGTTGTATAGTTGTCTGAGTATATCAGGTGATCACATATTAAGTACTTTTTGAATCCCTTGGGTTCTTTTTACTTGTCTTTATTTACTGTCTACATCTTGAAACTTTCTGGCCTGTTTGGGTTATTGGTGTGAGTGCCTGAGTCTAGATCAGTGATCAGGGTCTTAGAATCTGTCTGTCCAGCCTGATTTTTGTCAGTTATTGGTTTGCACCTGCCTGTTTAAAAGTCTGCAGTGATTTCTTGATCATTGTCTGCACCCAAGTTGAGGTCTTAGTCTGCTTTCTTGTTGGCTTTTGGTCATGTATGCTTGTTAGTTTCAGTTTGTGTCTTTTTTACAGTTTATAAGTGTCAAGTCTACTCAAGCATTGCATTTATATATGCACTGTAGTTTTTTGAGCATTTTTTAAAGTGGAAAAAAAAACATAAATAATCTTCTGCATTGCAATTTTTGCATTAGAATAGTGTTTGTTTTAGTTTTAGAAATACATATCTCAGAAAAATACAAAACATATAGGCTAGTTTCTCTTATTTAAGTGCTGATTGTTCATCATACATATTTGAAAAAAAATGAAAAAGAAGCTTAGTTTATAGTGTTAGATTGCTTTAGATGCACCTTTATTTCATTTATTTTCTGCTAAGTCAAAACATCATACAGTCCATCACTATCGCTTCCTTTGAGTAAAGAACAGCCCTTAAAATTAACGCTTAAATTTAAAATCTATTAGTAAGTTTTTATTTTTAGGGCCTTCCACCTACTAGCTTAGGCTAGGTTTGTGGGTTAGGGAGTGTAAACTTCCCACAAAATTTAAACTCAAACGTAGTGGGCCATTCATTAGGTAAATCCTTGGTTCTACCTCTGTATCTTCGAAGCTCCTCTCAAAAGGGAGTTAAGCACGAGGCCGCGTGGAGGCTTGGACAGAGGGGATAACCCCCCGAATCCTTGTCAAAATGTAACCCAGGACTTTTACGCATATGAGGATTCTGTCTAGGCAGAATTTCGGGCTCAGCTACCCTGCTCATGCGTATGAGACCGGCTCGCGACTGTCCCCCCAGAAAGTAGGTATTGTCAAGGTAGCCTTAGTCTCTTGTCTTTTAGGGCTCATACACAGGTAAACCGCAAGGTTATTTCTGGTTGACCTTGAACGGACTTGGAAGGTAACCCTTGTGGAAAGTGTAGGAGGGCGGTTGGGTGATTCCTCTGCTTGTGCCTGAGAACCCCTCAAGGACGCCTAGTAACTG
Organism: Pseudotsuga menziesii; assembly: GCA_001517045.1. Classification (NCBI taxonomy): domain Eukaryota; kingdom Viridiplantae; phylum Streptophyta; class Pinopsida; order Pinales; family Pinaceae; genus Pseudotsuga; species Pseudotsuga menziesii. The sequence continues at coordinate 77,784 of LPNX010607278.1, read as the reverse complement.
TTCATCAGCCTTCTTCTGGAAGGTATATCTTTATAGCCTGTTTTGCTTGCTTGAGACTCTAGGATGTTTTTAGTGTATGCTCTGTGGATTTTCTTGTGATTAGTCTGACCTTAGGGTGTGGTTTGTTTGAGTCTTAATTCTGGAGGACCAACTGCATAGAAGT
>LPNX010607278.1:36487-75522 GCA_001517045.1 Pseudotsuga menziesii | reverse complement strand
CCGAGGAGAAGGGTAAAGCTGTAGCTGAACCCTCCAATCCTCTTACTATAGAGAAACCATTGGAAATAATGCCAAAGATACCCAAAGGTGTCTTTAAGAAGGCTTTCCATAATCCCAATAGGGCTACTTCCAGCTACTCAGTATTTGAAGATCTAGCTCAAACCCCATGTGCAATGTCTGCTTTGGAGGTGCTTCAGAGTTGTCCCGCCCAGCGGGATGCCCTTTTAGTGGCTCTAGGTAGTATGGACTCTTCGAGTCTCACGGCGAAGCTTTGTTTGTCTGATGTCAAAATTCGCCTCCATTACCATGTATCCCTATCCATAGATGTTGTCCATGGTGGTAAGACCATTGGACGAGCTATTGTGGATGAGGGAGCCTCTACTTGTGTCATGTCCCTGGCATGCTGGAAAGCTCTAGGAGCCCCAGAGCTGGTCCCATCAACCACTTTACTTACTGCTTTCGATGGAAGGTCTTTTCATCCACATGGTATCTTGCCAGCTTTGGAGATTAAGTTGGCAGGCAAAGCGGTCTCTGTTGAAGTTGAAGTGATTGATGCTCCCTTGGACTATAATTTGCTTTTGGGGAGGAATTGGAATTATGCAATGACTGCTGTTGCATCGGCTATTCTTCATGTCGTGGTATTCCCACATGAGAGCAAGTTGGTTACTGTTGACCAACTTGATTTTACTCGAAAGGACCGTTTAGAGTCTAAAGATTCCAATATACCATTGGTTGATCAGGCCAAGCCTGCTCAGAGCTTGGGGAGTGGATTGTATTCATCTTTGATGGGCACATTTGACATCCCAGCCCTAGTTAACTATATCGGTTCCACTAGTGTTGGGAGTTCCATCACTTCGGTAGTGGATAGGACTGATCCTTGGGTTCTCCCAACCCCCCAGGAACTGGAAATTCCCTTATCAGCGGTGGAAGTGGCATATCAAGCTATTACCCAAGCCACTGCTAATCCTATTCCAGATCCTCTTTCAGTCTCAGATGATCTGGAAGAAGTCTATATGCCTGCATGGGCAGAGAACTCTTTACATTCCATAGATTGCTTAGAAACTATTTTACCTTCCGATGAAGCCATTCTGGAAGCTATGTGTGCACGTGAGAAGATATGTGAGGATCTTCATCACCGGTCTTATTTCCTTCCAGAGCTAAGCAAGATTGAAAACCAGGAGTTCCATGTGAGACTGCCTGGAGATGTTGATGTACCTATGAACCCTTTGCCTAGGGAAGGGGTGTTTGCCGAGGGGAATATGGCAAACATTTCCACTACTATACCAATCAACATTTCCATTAACCCAGATGTCGTGGAAAACATCTATATAGGAGCAAACTACTCTCCAGAGGAGATTGCTATCTATACTTCCCTTTTCAAGGAATTCCGCGATATCTTTTCCTGGTCATATGAGGAGATGCCAGGCATTGATCCATCTATTGTCCAACATGAGATCCGTACTTACCCTGATGCCAAAACAGTTCGGCAGAAATTACGCCCCGTGAACCCGCGTAAAGCGGCGGCTATGAAGGCAGAGGTTGAGAAGCTCTTGAAAGCTGGTTTTATATATCCTATTGCTTTGACTAAGTGGGTGTCTAACCCAGTTCCTGTTGACAAAAAGCAAGGGACTATTTACATCTGTACTGACTTTTGAGATCTTAACAAAGCTTGTCCCAAGGACAATTACCCCACACCATTCATTGATCAGATCATTGATGCATGTGCGGGGAGTGAAGTCTTTTCTTTTATGGATGGTTTTTCCGGCTACAATCAAATCCAAATCAAACCGGAAGACCAACATAAAACTGCTTTTATTTGCCCTTGGGGTACATTCTCTTATAGAAAAATGCCCTTTGGATTGAAAAATGCAGGGGCAACCTTTCAAAGAGCCATGAACTTTGCTTTTCACGATATAAAAGCCATTGTCGAACCTTACCTAGATTATCTACTTGCACATTCTCGCAAGAGGATCTAGCAACCTGATCATTTGAGGTTAATTTTTGAGAGATGCAGATACTACAAAATTCGCTTGAATCCCCACAAGTGCGTTTTCTGTGTCGAGTCAAGGAGACTACTAGGATTCATTGTTTCAAGCAGGGGCAGTCAGGTGGATCCCCTAAAATTTGAGGCCATTGTAAATCTACCTCCTCCTCGTACACTCAGGAAACTCCAGAGTCTACAAGGAAAGTATAACTTCCTTCGACGTTTTATTGTAAATTATGCCAAGATCACGAAAGGTTTCATGCGCCTGCTTAAACAGGACACCCCATTTGTATGGGATGAAGCTGCACAACTCGCGTTCGAGGCATTGAAGAAATCCTTGTTGTCGGCTCCTTTATTGCGCCCGCCAGACTATTCTAGGGACTTTATATTGTATCTGGTTGCATCGGAGTCCACAATTGGAGTAGTGTTAGTTCAGGAAAACGACAAGATCGTTGAGCATGTTGTGTATTATCTTAGCCGTGCTTTGGTTGGGCCTGAGCTTAAGTACTCTCATGTCGAGAAGTTAGCCTTAGCGGCTGTCTATGCTGTACAGAGGTTACGGCACTATATCTTACTGAGGACCACTACTGTAGTGGCGGATGTAAACCCTTTCCAATATGTTTTATCCCGACGCATTGTTGGGGGAAAATTCAACAAGTGGATAGTCATTCTCCAAGAGTTTGACTTAGTTTTCCAATCCGCTAAATCCAAAAAGTCATTAGTGTTTGCTGAGCTTATAGCAGAATTCCCTACAGAAGACGATGTAGTGATTCAAGATGACTCATTCCTAGATGAGCACATCTTCCTTATAGCCACCTCTGATCCTTGGTACGGATATATTCTTATATATCTCCAGACTTCAAAGTGTCTTGCCTCTTACTCTAGGGAAGACCGACGTAAGTTAAGACTTCATGCAAAAAACTACCTCATAATAGGAGATACTTTATATCGGAGAGGGGTAGATTCTGTCTTGCGTCGCTGCCTTACTCATGAGGAAGCGGAGGTTGTCCTAAATGATTCTCACAGTGGAGCATGTGGGGGTCATTTATCTAGGTTAGCAACGGCCCATAAAATCTTACGTGCCAGTTATTTCTGGCCCTCAATCTTTAAAGATTGTGTGGAAGCAGTAAAGCGCTGTCACCCTTGTCAGCTATTCACCAGAAAAATGCGGTCGCATCCTGCTCCCTTGTTTCCCGTCGTCTCGGTAGGCCCCTTCATGAAGTGGGGGATTGATTATATGACATGCAACCCATCCTTGGCTGGGGGGCACAAATACATCATTGTCGCTGTCGACTATTTCACCAAATGGGCAAAGGCAATGCCTACTTTCAAGGAGGATGGGGAAACAGCAGCTTTCTTCATTTTCAATCAGATTATTGCTAGGTTCAGTATTCCAAAGGTGATTGTCACTGACCATGGTAGTCATTTTCAAAATAGCATGATGACAGAACTGACCTCCGTGCTCGGATTTCTACAAGAACACTCTTCTCCCAATTATCCGCAAGCAAATGGTCAGGTTGAGGCTGTGAATAAGACTTTAAAGACCATTCTTAAACGTACTATTAATACAGCCCGCTCCAATTGGCATATTATGTTATACCCTACTCTTTGGGCTTATCGAACCAATGTCAAAACTGCTACGGGTTTTCCCCCCTTCCAACTCATTCACGGGGTGGAAGCTATTACTCCGATTGAATGTGAAATCCCATCTTTACAGATAGCTATTCATGTGCTTCCCGACACGACTGAGCTTGAAGAACGGTTGTTACACTTATAACACCTTGATGAATAGCATAGAGATGCACTGACCGTGAACCAGGCTCACAAAAATAGGGTTAAAGCTCAATATGATAAATCGGTCAAGCCTAGGATTTTCTCTGAAGGGGAACTTGTCTTGCTCTGGGACCAAGATAAAGAACCCTTGGGGGCAGGTAAGTTCAAGGCCATGTGGTTAGGACCCTATGTCGTGTCTAAAGTTTTGAGTAAAGTCGCATATGAATTAATGGATTATGATGGGAGTAAGCTGCCCGAGCCTAGAAATGGGCTCTACCTAAAGAAGTACTACGCTTAGGCCTAGCACTTTTTCTTGTATATTAGTGTATGTATTTTATGTACATTAGGTTGTCAGTTTTGTTTTTTATACGATCTGCTGGTGGTTGCAGATGTCTTCCGGAATGTATATAGGTTTCGCTGATGGCGCCACCCTTCATACTTGTAACCTGGCTTCGGCAGCATGGGTTATCTATTCTCCCACAGGACAGCTTGTTGCCGCGGGAGGCGCTTGCTTAGGTCCTGCCTCTAATAATGTTGCTAAATATAGGGTGGTTATTGAGATTTTATGGGACGCGTTGTCACGTGGTATTACCCAGCTTGAGGTCTATTTGGATTCCCAATTGGTTGTTTCCCAGCTCAATCGAGCTTATCAGGTAAGAAACTCTACATTGTTACGTCAGTTCATGAGAATTCGTTCATTGGAAAGGCATTTTGAAGTTATTACTTTTAATCATATTCCAAGGAGCCAAAATTCATTATCTGATGCATATGCAAATTACATTTTAGATTGGCATCTCACACATAATTCATAAAATATACAGCACACATGTAAAAAACATTTGTAAATAAACTGACAACCAAAAAATCATATATATATATATATATGTAAATATCTGTTCATCCATAGGATAGGTCAAGTCTAATCCGTAGATCCCAAAATATATAAATATATACAAAGTGTGGATCATCATCCATCAAAATGTCCTAAATCTATGCCTGGCCCCCATGGCCGCTAGGACCTGGCTGGTCCCCGTGATGTCTGCGCCTCCTGGCTTCCTCAGCCTCCTCGGCCTCGGTAGCCTCCACCGCCTCTCTATACACCAATACTTCCCTAGCTACCCATCTAAAAAGATGTAGCCAGGCCGGTGGAACTCCTACTACAAACTCCTGCATGGCTGCAGGGAGATGCTCTATGCGTATGGTGGGTACTCGCTCGGTAATCCTGGTCAGCTTTGCCTCGAGTACCTGGATCAGCCCAGGATCTCCTCCTGCTACAGGACGTACAAAGGTGTGCGGATGCCCTGCGGGGCGGACCGGTCCAATATCTGCATTTTGACATATGAGTTAGGATTAGACTTGTACATATGTATATACATTATATCATTGAAAAATTCATAAAAATTTAATAATGATAAAAAATTAAAAAGACTTACCCGTCTCTCCCCATGCTCCTCCTGGAGGGAGGACTAAATCTGGATCACCTCGGAAATCTAATCCAGCATATGGAAACTGCTCCAATGCTGGCACCTGCAGCTCCCACCAGGTATAGAAATCATCATCATACATACTCTGTACTATGTCTCCTCCTCCGTGACGGAGGAAGATGTCACCCCACCTGCTCAGCCTCAGCTGACGTGGATGTCTGATCTCTAAGGGTATCATAGGGATCATGGCTGGAACCCTCTCGAAGAAGAACGCAACCAAGATACTCGCATATCTGAAGTTCTTGCGTCTTCCTCTCCTACAATCGGACAATTGCCTCCTCATGATGGGGGCAATTCCTGAGCACCAGTCATATAGGTTACCTCTAAAGCAATCCGCTGCCACTCTCATCTGAGTCCTGGTAGCCAAGTGTAGTCCTGATGACCCTGCAAGTCTGAGAATCGTACTGGCTAGTACCTATAGTGTGAAGTCCTGTATATCTGAGATGAGAATGCTGCTACCCTTTTTCTGAGTTTCCGGCCTGCAGAACACATCCACATAATTCTGAACACTCACGGGGTCACCACTCCTACCAGTTCCCTCCAGGTTTATCGGGGCTCCCCGATGTGATAATCCAGTAATAAAATAGATATTTTGAGTGGTAAGCTCCAAAGTCTCACCCTCAATGTTAAACATCCCAAGGTCATGGTCCCAGTAGTTAACCAAGAACTCTAGTATGCGGACATTGGCCCGCATTGGTGATGTGTAAAAGAACTTATATAGCCCACTATTCCGTAAAGCTTGAATGGTAGGCGGGCTTTGGAATGCCGCTTGGTCCATTATCTCGTGTTCTCGTTCCCTCCACTCTAGCACCATGATGTCCTGACAAAAAACACATAATTTAATTCAGTAATTCATCAAAAAAATTTAAAAAAATTTGAACTCTCTTTCATGCCTTTGTTTATAGCGCAGTATGCGCGACTGTCCATTTGGACAGGTCGCGCATCATACGCGACTTCTATATGCAGTAACCCGCGCATCAACCGCGTATGCGCGACTCTTATGCGTGGTAACCCGCGTATGCCTTCTGCCATTTTTTAAATTGATGAATTAAATTGAATTAACCTTCAAATTAAAAATTTGTTTGGATGAAATTAAAGAGCACTGGGTGTAGATTTACCTGCAACTGACGTATCTGAATTTCACCGGTCCAATTGTCCACAACGAGCGATCAAAGATAGAGGGTAAAATGCTCCTTTTTGGCTCAAAAAGTGAAATGGTATGAAATGTTTCAATTTTCAAACTATTAATAGAAATAAAATTTTGTAAAGTGGGTCTTTTTCTATAGTTTGAAATGCTAATTGACTAATACCATCACTTTTGTGCCTTGGAACAGGTTTACTTATTATTTCAAAGTGTTGATGCTTCTATAGGGTGGTTTTTTCTATTTCCAACATATGTTGGCAACTTATCATCCACATTAACCTTAGTGTACAACATTTTTCCACGGACTATGGTATTCCAAGCCATTAGTCCCTTATCTCTACCATTGTTCTTCTGTGGCTAGGATCCCTATTTCATGTGTATCATCCTCATATGCTATTGCCAGCCTTTGATACTCATTTCCGTCACTGTTTCAGGCCCAGGGGTTTCCTCATAGCTACTTTTCACGCCAAATAGAGCTTCATATGAATCTCTCTTTACAAGCTATCCCGCTATAGGACTCCCCACCTTATGGAGTTTCTTTAGGCCCAGGTCTGACTCCTTAAAAATAGACTTGACTGCCGAGTTATCTCGTCCATTCAAGCTCGTTAAGAATATGTGAACGTGCATTCACATGGTGGTAGGTTATCTCTTTCTTGGCCCATGTGGAATAATACGAGAAAGGATCACTCTCTTTTCTTCGGAATTGAGAAGAGTATTCTCAGGTATAGGTTTATCACTTTTCCGGACCTGAGGGACTAAATTTACGGAAAAGGAACACCTGGTTTGAGCTTACTTTTTCTTTTTCGTGCTCTGGACCCAAACATGAAAAAGATTCCGAGTGTACTTTGTGTCTTTGTCATGCGCATTAAACACTAAAGAACAAAGCAACAAGTTTATTGTTGTAAGCCCCATTTCTCGTAACCAAATGGATCTTTCCGAGTGATCTTGCTTTCCTTCACACTCGTAAAACTCAAGCTATTTATGCTGTTATGGAAGGAGCGTTGGGTAGGTGGTAATTTAACCTTTTTCGGACCTCCCTGACTAAGTACGAAAAAGGTTCACCTTTTCTTCTTTGTAAGTTAAGAGAGTTCTTTTGAGGTTTGTTTTATACTTTTTCGGCCTTAAGAGACTAAATTGGACGAAAAAGGACCCCCCTGGAGTCTTCTTTGGCATTTTCAGACTCTCTAAATATGAAAGCACCAAGCGAGCATGTACTAGTTCGGGCTCGTTAAATCCACGGATCAGTGTTTCAAGCATTATTTTTCCATCTCTTCAAGCTTGTTAAAAAATGAAGAGGGAACCGAGTTGGCTTTCCTGGACTCGTTAAAACTTAACAGGGAAGGAAAGGAAGAAGTTTCTCTTGTTTTTAGTAATGGCAGCATGTCATCCTTGAACATAGCACTCTTTGCTTTCTGATATCCATGTTTCAGTGTACATCTGTGTTCAGCTATCACTTCGAGTTTTCTGACTCCTCCTCTTGTCCATTATACCTGGGGAATCTGATCATGTATCCTACATGACAGATAAGTCTAGTTGTCCTATCTATCTGTTATACACTGCCTTGGGTCATCTCTGTGTCGTGCTCACTGTTCAAGGATTCTTCCCACTATCTGATTTATAGCCTGATCCAATCACTGTTATATCTGTTATCCTTTTACTTGTGTCTACCTTCTTTTTCCCAGTTCCTAGTCACTCTTGTGATCCGTTGGAGGATCTATTGCCTCCCCTATCATAGTATGGTTCATTTTCAGCACTTCCTGATGATGAAGACCTAGAGTTTGACAGTAGTACCTCTGGTTTCACTTTCATCATTGGTGAATTCCTTTGCTTCAGTTGTCAATTATCATCTATTGGTTGAAAAACTGTTGAATCCTCTCCATGTTCGACTTCAGCTTACCTTTATTCACATGGCTTGGATTGTACTTGGTTCTTTGGGATCCTGTATGAAGACCTTAGTTCTTCACTTATGAACTAAGTTGCGCAAGACTATGTCCAGTTTCTATCTCTAGCTTCCAGATTTTTTGAAGACTCAGCATTATTGTATTGTGGCTTTGATCCACCTTTGTACATACGTGGTTTTACCCGTATTATATGATGTATTTTCATATTGTAAAGGAGCTAGTGTTCCAGTAAATTGAACATAGCATCCTCAGATATAGCTTTGTATATGACATTATTATGTATTGGTTTCAGGTACTCCTTCTGCTCCACTGGAATTCTGAGTTTCTCCAGAGTTATATATTATAATGTATTTCGGCCATCGTTCCCCTCTGACCTCACACATTAGGGGGCATCTGTTATACAGCTGAATGGCACCTCTCCGTCCGAGTGCTGATATCCCTCATGTCGGCACACAAAAGGACACTTATGGATAGAGGTTTTCCCATTTCCACTATACATTGGCTCATCAGGAAATACATTGCCTATATTCCCATCTGATTACTTTGCCATTATATTATTTTGAGTTGCATACGCGACTATTTCTATTGACATGTCACGCATCATGCGCGGGTCTCATGTTTAACAAGTCGCGCATACTTGTATGCGCGGGTTTCCCTTGTACAGAGTCACGTATCATACGCGGGTTGCCTTACTACATACCCGCGTATTCCTTCCTCAAAATTAATATTTAAAAACACGAGTTAATGGGAGATTTGTTTACTCATTTATCTTAATCCCATTAACTGCTATAACCTCCCTAACCTTCGAGAACTGCCTCATTTCCTTCAGATAAATAGAGGCCTTGGGGAGGGTGTTAGACAGTGATACTTGGAGAGAAAAGTTATGCTGGTGGATTTTCTACAGAGTCTTTGGAGCATAGAAACTCAGAGTCCTTTGGTGACAGAGGAGTCCCTTGTTCAGACATTGGGTTGTAACCTAAACTCCTTCTATTATTGTTAATAAAGCAGAGAATTTATTCCATATTGTGTTTCATGTGTTGTAGATTGGTGAATGTTTTCATTTCATTATAATATATGATTTTCCTAACCTACATCTTTATATATGAATCATATTGTATTTGGAAGAATCTTGGTTAACAGGTGAAGGAGGAACTATCCTGAAGATTTTGGAAGTGGATCAGAGAGGAAGAGGCTAGCTTGGATCAACCTTTGTATTTCACAAGTAAGTTCCTGCTACTTTCTTATTTCCTATTCTGTGCTTCTAAAATCAATTTGTTTGCAAGGTCATAGTATGTTGGTAACCCCCCATACCTAGGTTATTAGGTGAATTATCCTGTACAACACTCCTTCGAGCTCGTTAAAAACAGTAAGGAGGCCGCGAGTTGACTTTTCCGGACTCGTTAAAACTTCATGGGAAAGATTATGAGTTTCTTTAGGCCCAAGTCTGACTCCTCAAAATAGACTTGACTTCCGAGTAAACTTGTCCATTCAGGCTCGTTAAGAATATGTGAATGGGCATCCACATTGGTTGTAGGTTATCTCTTTCTCAGACCATGTGGAATAATACAAGAAAGGATCCCTCTCTTTTCTTTTTGAATTGAGAAGAGTATTCTCAGGAATAAGTTTATCACTTTTCCAGACCTGAGGGACTAAAATTACGGAAAATGAACCCCCAGTATGAGCTTAGTTTTCTCTTTTTCGTGCTCTGGACCAAAACATGAAAAAGATTCCAAGTGTAAATTATGTCTTTGTCATGCTCGTTAAACCCTAAAGAACAAAGCATTGAGTTTATTGTTGTACGCCCCATTTCTCGTAATCAAATGGATCTTTCCGAGTGATCTTGCCTTCCTTCACACTTGTAAAACTCAGGCTATATGCTGCTTTTGAAGGAGCATTTGGTAGGTGGTAATTTAACCTTTTTCGGACCTTCCTGACTAAGTACGAAAAAGGTGCACCTTTTCTTCTTCGGAAGTTAAGAGAGTTCTTCTTTGGTTTGTTTTATACTTTTTCAGCCTCAGGAGACTAAATTGTATGAAAAAGGATCCCCCTGGAGTCTTCTTTGGAGTTTTCAGACTCTCTCAACTCTGAAAACACTGTTGAGCATGTACTAGTTCGGGCTCGTAAAATCCACGAATCAATGCCTTATTAAGCATTCTTCTTTCTTTTCTTCGAGCCTGCCAAAAATGAACATGGTCTCGAGTTTGCTTTCTTGGACTCGTTAAACTCTACAAGAAAGAGGGGATACTATCAAGCATTATTTTCCCATCTCTTCAAGCTTGTTAAAAAATGAAGAGGGAACCGAGTTGGCTTTCCTAGACTCATTAAGATTTAACAGGGAAGGTAAGGAAGAAGTTTTCTCTTGTTTTTAGTAATGGAAGCATGTCATCCTTGAACATAGCACTCTTTGTTTTCTGATATCCATGTTTCAGTGTCCACTTGTGTTCAGCTATCACTTTGAGTTTCTTACTCCTCCTCTTGTCCGTTATACTTTGGGAATCTGATCATGTCCCCTACATGACAGATAAGTCTAGTTGTCCTCTCTATAAGTTATATGCTGCCTTGGGTCATCTCTGTGTGTGCTCACTGTTCAAGGAATCTTCCCACTGTCTGATCTATAGCCTGATCCCATCATTGTTTCATCTGTTATTTGTCTACTTGTGTCTACCTTCTTTTGCCCAGTTCCTAGTCACTCTTGTGATCCGATGGAGGATCTATTTCCTTCCTTATCACAGTATGTTTCCATTTCAGCACTTCCTGATGATGAAGACCTAGAGTTTTGACGATGGTACCTCAGGATTCACTTTCATTATTGGTGAATTCCTTTGCTTTAGTTCTTGATTATCATCTATTGATTGACAAACTGTTGAATCCTTTCCATGTTCGACTTCAGTTCCCTTTTATTTACATGGCTTGGATTGTAATGGTTCTTTGGGATCCTTTATGAATACCTTAGTTCCTATGGACTAAGTTGTGCAAGATTATGTTCTATACATAGCTTCCAGATCTTTGAAGACTCATTCTTGTATATTGTGGCTTCGATCCACCTTTGTAATATACATGGTGCTATATGATGTACTCAAATATTGTAAAGGAGCTAGTGTTCCAGTAAATTGAACATAGCATCCTCAGATGTAACTTTGTATATGACATTACTATGTATTTGTTTCAGGTACTCTTTCTGCTCCATTGGATTTCTGAGTTCCCCAAAGATGATGATTATAATGTATTTCAGCCATCTTTTCCCTCTGACCTCAGACATTAGGGGGCATCTGTTATCTGCCTAAATGGCACTTCTCCATCTGAGTGCCAACACTCCTCATGTTGGCACACAAAAGGACATCTATGGATTGAGGTTTTCCCAGGATACTATTGATGACCTGCTTATGATACATTCTACCTTCATCCAGCTAGTTACTTTGCCATTTTTCCATGCTAGGATGTATTCGCGACTCTCTTTATAGACAACTCACGCATCATTCACGAGTCTCCCTTATAGCAAGTCACGAATCCATGTATTCACAGGTTGTTCTTATACAGAGTTGCGAGTCATTCACGGGTTTCTATACTACATACCCATGAATGTGCCTCTTAACATGAAAATAGAAAAACACACGCTAAAGGGAGATTAGTTAAGGTATTTTACTTAATTCTCCTAGCTGCTACAACTTCCCCAACCTTCAAAAACTGCCTTATTTCCTCCATATAAATACAGGCCTTGGGGAGGGTGTTTGGGGGAGATAGAATTGGAGAGCAAAGTTATGCTGGTGGTTTGTATACAGATTTTCTTTGGAGCAATGAACTCAGAATCCTTTGGTTGCAGAGGAGTTCTTGTCTCAGATGCTGGGTTGTAACCTTAACTCTTTCCAGTATAGATATTAAAGAGATTACTTCTTCCATATGTGTCTCATATATCATGGTTTGATAAATGTTTATGTTTATGCATCTTATATATGATTTATCTAACATGTTTATATATATATGAAGTATCTTGTATCCGGAAGATTGGATTTTGACAGGTGAAAGAGGGACAATCCTGAAGACTTTGGAAGTGAAGCAAAGCGGAAGAGGACTAGCAAGGATCGGCCTTCGTTATTTGAGTAATTCCTTCTAAACCTCCTATTTCCTATTCTGCACTTTAGAAGTCAATTGTCTGCAATTTATTGAGTATGTTGGTAAGCCCAGACCTAAGGTTATTAGGTGTATTATCCTATACAACAACAGTGATTGGGAAGGTGAAAAAACAAATCAGAAGTCTACCTTAGTATATGGGTGCAATCTTGCAGAAGGACCAACTAGCTGGTCAAGTAAGAAGCATAGTGCCATATCACTCTCATCTACATAGGTAGAGAATAGAGGAGTTGTAAATGTAGCTAGTCAATGTTTATGGTTGTAGGGGATACTTGGAGAATGTGGTTTTGAATTAGAGTTTTCAATGGTCATCTATTGTGACAATCAAACCACCATTTGAATCTCCACTGATCCAGCTCAAAGAAAAAGAACAAAGAACATTGATATCGATATGCACTACATCAGGGAGCTTGTGCATGATGGTGCCTTTGCACTACTCTACTGTGCATCTTCAGAACAAGTAGCAGACATATTCACCAAAGTATTATGTCAGAAGACCCTTAGTAATCTCAAATCACTACTAGCGATTCCTGATCATGTTGTGAAGAATGATTGAGGACAAGATTTCCATTTTTTTTTCCTATCCATGTTTAAGGCAGGATTTTCCCATGGGGTTTTTGCCTCTTTCCTTGGTTGTATGGACATGCGGTATGTAAAAGGGTTTCTAATCCTTATTGCTAGGCCCTATAATTTTTTGATATTTACTCATAAATTCAGGCTTAAGGGGGGGTGTTAGAATAATCAACCCATAGTTACCCATATTTGACATTAATTAAATCATTTTTGTCTTATTCCTAGAATCCTAGATTCCCTCTCTATGTTAGTTGACTTCCACATGTTCCTAGAATTCCATACTTGCTAAAATGGGTCATGGAGTTCTTTTCAATCATCTTGAAAACATATTTAGCATGTATTCCTTATATCTGGTTCCTTAATGTGCATATATTTTTTTTCTAAAATTTGCCTTGTTGTACTGCAGTTTTAAGGCATAAAGGAAAAGCTAGTATAGGGGAACTTCCCTTATTTTTTTACCACATCCTCCTCCTTCCTCTTCTCCATAAAAATCATGAATGAGTTTTGTTTCCACCACTTATTAGCTTTCCCACTTGCTTTATCTAATTTGTGAGGATCTTCATTGATTTGGAAAGTCCTTTTTGCACCTATGGGGGATTTAACTTGTTTTAGTAAGCTTGATTTTTGACCAATTTGAATAGAAACCTAGTGATTTCAAATATCTCATGTAATTATGTATTTTACCATCCTATTACTTCATATGCTTTTCTATTGTATACTTACTCAATACAGGATTAAGTTATGCTCCAATTTTAGTCTCCTTTTGTGTGAATTTTGCATGTTTGATTAGCAATTTTGTGAGTGTAATTGATCTATTGCTTGGGTTTGATTTCCACAAAAGTATCTGACTAGTAATCATATTAAATTCATTTAAATGGTCTACAACATATTCACCTTCTGAAATCTTCTTATTAAATAAATGCTTCATTGAAAATACATTGTTGCAAGATGATGGTTTTTCATAGAGATTAGTCAATGTGCTCATGAAACTCTATGTTGTATTTTCTTTTGAAATGTTGAAATTCGCTGATGAATCCAGGAACATATGTATTTTTCTTAGTTATTTTTCTATCAAGAACCCACCATTTTTCGTCATTCATAGTCTTCTATTGTTTTATGTTTACACCCAATTGTAGCTATATAAATTTTTGGTACATATAGTTCTCCATTTGAATATTCCATAGCTGCTATTTTTGGTTTTTAAATTTTCCACCCTAAGCTTTCCCTCTTCTTCCATTTCCCCCACTCGAACCAGGAACCCTTATTTCCTATGAGTTTACCAAGAAAACCGATATTTTAAATCTCATACCAATTGTTAGAAAAATAGGATCATAGAACAATAATAATTAAACAATTAAATAAGATGAAAATATTAATCATATTAAAAGTAAGAAACACATAAAACATAGTTCACCAAATATGGGATACATCCACACAAAAAATTCTAGTCCTTTGTTACTATACCGTCCAACAAAATGAAGGGATACAACTTGCAACAACTCTAGTGGACCTCCAATTCACTCTCTCACAGTCTCTCTTAGACAATCACATATATTTCTTTATAATTCCAGAATACAATACACATTCACATTACAATGATTTCCTTTAATAATGAAATGACAATGGTAAAATAACATGGGTCAACCAATAAAATGGCTTGGAAACTATTGGCAAACAAACATATCAAAAATTTCTTTTTGGGGCTTCACTTGCAAACCCTCACCAAAGGCCTATTAGCCTTAGGACCACCTAGCTAGGGTGGATGCCCCACCCGCACCCCATTGATGGGACGAGTGTACAATAAAACTTTGGTACAAACACATTTGAACAATAACATCTCTGAATTTGGAAGATCGGGCTCTAAAACCAACAATAGAATCATTAGAGTTAAACTAATAGTTGTATATAATTGTAATTTTAATAATTATCCAATAAAAGTGTTATTAAAATTGAATTTAAGCTCATAGTTCTAGGAGCATTATATTTAAGCTAATAGTTATATCTAATAGTTAGTTTAAAATTTATGAATCAACAATTGTAGTTCACGTAAAACTCATGATTAGAGTTAAAATTAACCTAATAGTTGTATAATCGATGGAGTTAATCGAATAGTTGAAGTTGAAGCTTAATTTTTCCAACTATCACGAACTGTACTTATCAAATGTTAATTAAGTTATTATTTATTTTTTCAAATTATTAACTATGAATTTTGGAGGACTCCCATAGAATCAATATCGACAGTACACTTATCTCATTCTCGTTCATAGGTGAAAAAACATCGATGGTAGTCCACCCCAAAATTATAAGATATATACGCCTATGAGCATAATTAAATACAAAGTATGACATCAATAATAAATATTAAAGGTAAACATATTCCAAGTTGTGTAGTAGTGGGTGGACATTAATGGTGTTTGTACACCATCCTAGTGGGTGGACATTAATGGTGTTTCTACACCCTCCTAAATGTTAGGAATTGCAAGTTATCTAAAATGACAGTAATTTTTTTTAAAGTAAACAACAATGATTACAAAATAATATTCTTTGTATATATGACCAATCAAATAGCATATAACCATAAACATGACCAATCATTTGGTAGATAAACATAAATAAACTATATATAAAATAAATATGGATTTATTTTTCTAATGTTTATCTTTAGCTTCGATGGATATTTTTTTTGTCAACAACTTGGTTCATACAAAATTAAAGATTATTGATTAGATTATAACCCTACATGTGGCGGGTATTATACCTCTAGCAGAGATAATAACAAAGTATATCCTTTTTAATGAAATAGATAAAACTAATAAAAATAGAAAACAATAGAAAACATATTGTTATGAAAATCAAAGCGTTTACTATTATAATAAATATAGCTACTCAACATTCTATAGGGATGCCTACAAACTTTCAAAATTGGTTGTAAACAAATGTTTTGGAACCTTATATATTGAAGAAGTGCTTGAAGGTAGAGTTGTGCAGGAAGGGTCGCCAAACATAAAGTTTGACTAATGTCAAATTTTTAGGATTTTTTTAGGAATATAATAGCTTGCAGCAATTTTTGAATGGTATTCTAGTTTTAGAGTCAGTTATTTTTTGCGTTCTTGTGAGATTGACACTCAGATGGAGATCGACGTCTAAATTTTTTTGAATGAATGATGTCAAAGTATTGTAAGTTGATGACGTTTTGGAAAGAAACAATGAATGTTTGTAATTTCTTTCATTAAATAGAATATCAAAAATGTTTTTTTTGGGTTATATATAGAAACACACTCAACAACCACTTAAATAGTTTTGTAAAATGTAATAATGAAAAAAAATTAAAAAATAAAGCTTAAGATATTTATCTCCAAACACTTATACTAACAAAATATGACTATGATTATAATAGTATTTTTATATAAAATTGAATGTTGAAGGACATGAATAGATATAAAATACACCTTTTTTAATATATAAAGCCTTATTACATCCTTTTAATTTACAAAATTTATTTACTTTATTGAAATAAAATAAAATAAAAAAACCAAAACTTATTTTTTTAAATAAGAAAGGTTAGTCGATCTTCATGTATTAATGTTGAGTATAAAAATAATAGGCACAAAATAGAAAAAAAATTATATTTGATACTATAAGTTTTAAAATTTACTATGAAAGGTTATAAATTTTCTAATTTTTTTTTTAATTTACAATTTTTTTTTATCTTTCTGAATTAAAATTAAAAGAAAAAAAATAAATTTCCGATAAATAAGAAAGATTAATCCATATTCAACTACATGTATTAATGTTAAGTATAAAAGTAATGGGCACACAACATAAAAAAATAAAGTTAGAAAACAAGTGAGATTGAATAGTATAAGTTTTAAAAGTTACTGTGAAAGGTCATAAATGTTCTAAAAAGAAAATCAAACAGTATAAATACCATTGTAATTCCTAAATATATATTTTATATATGCAAAATATCAGCAATATAGATATATATACATATGAAGACAATAATCTTCATTACAATATTGATAAAGGTAGAAGGTCGATGGTACTTTAAGCACAACAGGATTTGAACCCAAAATCTGATGTCCAAATCCGACGTCATCCGACATTTCGCACGGATGTGTCGGAGAGCAATCACTATAAAGAATGCCAATCAAAAGAGATTTATAGCGTCGTTGAATATCCGACACAAAGGATTTTCATATCCGAGCCCTAGAGTGTCACATATCCGACCCTTAAGTGTCAGATCTCCAATGGTCGGATGTCGGATATCTGATGGTAGGCTGTCGGACAACCATCAGTATGTGAACCCCATAGTGTCGGATCTCTGACCCCTTTGTGTCGGAGATGTGACAGGATGTATATGTTTTAAAAAAACAAAATGTAAGGTATACATGATTTTAAATTTATGGTCCCATATATTCAACGGTAACTATGTTCAAGGTGTCGAATATCCGACGCATGGCCATTATAAATATAAATTGTTTTAAACATTTCGACATGTTTGTTGTAGAAGTGACGAATGATTTGCGAAAATTATTTGTTCCTCGACGGACGTTTTCAGGAATTGTTTTATTCTTCAACGGGCAGTTGTGGGAAATTTGTTTTTCCATCGATAGACAGTTTGCCAAGAATTTTTTATTCTTCGAATTCTCTCCATTTGAAAAAATGTTGATGCATGGAACTTGATTTTTTAAGACAACCGGTTATATTAATTAACAAAGTTTGTGACAAAATGTCAAATAGAAATATTCCGGATCCAAATGAAGACAACCGACAATTTCTTGCTAGACTAGGGGATGCAGCGAAATGAAGGAGTGATGGAAAATGTTATTGTCTGTGTACTCAATGCAGGGGATTTAATAGGAGAATATTATTGATCTCAAGAGTCACAAAACATTGCAGGGAACATGGACACACTGAGGGGGGAACAAATATCGTCCATTTGTAGGTTTATCATTATAAAGTTTATTATATTCCTTTTTTTGGTAACTGTATGTATTATTTTTATTTTTCATATATTAATGTATATCTTTCGATGCTTCCATGTATTTATATTAAAGGAAAGAAACCCTACAACATATCATCCATAGGAAGTGCTTTCATAACAAGTTTAGGATCAGGATCATGGGGCGTGTATGTTTAATAGAGAACAAGTGAATGATCATATTGAACAAGATGATCATACTGATAATGTAATTGAAGATGATCCATTTAACATTAGAATGGATGATGACGATGAAGTTGATAGGAAAATTATGATGACTTTGATGATGTTCATGATATACCTCTTCTTGATAAGGCATATGAACCCCTTTATGAAGGCTCCAAAACAAATCTTCTCTCTACTGTATTGTTGATAATGAACTTGAAGGTTATGAATGGTCTTTTAAACATTGCAATCACACGAATGCTAAGGTATGTAAAATAATCCATCACATATATAGGATCGTGATAAATTTTATTTGTATTCCTCTAATAATTGTATTGTTAACTCATTATTGATCATCGTACGGATGAAGCGTGTTTCGTTAATATTATTTATTTATTACATTAACAAAAACAAATTGTAGCTTGATAGGTGAATTTTTGTTACTACCATCAAATATTTTTCCTTCCACATATTGAGATTTATCTTCCATCATGAAAGACATTGGAATGCATTATGAAGAAATTCATGCATGCCCCGATGACCATGTTATATATTATAATCAACATGAATTTGCAACAGAATGTCTGGAATTTCATTCAAGTAGATATCGTATAGATAAAGTAACAAAAAAGGTACCATAGAAGGTTATTTGTTATATTCTTATCATTCCATGTTTGCAATGACTGTTCAGGTGCAAAAATAAAGTGCAATTTATGGATTACCATGCCAGGAATAGAAGTCAAGATGATGTTATTGAATGCCTGCATATGGTTCTTCTTTTAGAGATATGGAGGGAAAGTGGCCTCACTTTAAAGAAGAACCATGCAATCTTAGAATTTCTTTGGTAGCAGATGGTGTTAACCATTTGCACAGATGAAATATATTTACACTGTGTGGACTATTTTTGTTCTCGACAATAACATTCCTCCATGGTTGTCAATAAAGAGGGAGCGCATAATGTTGTCGATGATTATTCCAGGTTTTTTTTATCGAAAACTGTTTTATTTATAATGTATTTGTGGCATCTCATTTGTCATATTATGTTTCTTAATTTCATATACATATCTATTATTTTACTCTTGTGCATGGTTTATATATCTTAATGGTTCTCATAATGATATATTTTATATGTACTTCAAATGAATCAGGTAAGTTCCAAGTCAAAGATATGAATGTTTACATCGAACCTCTTATAGATGAGCTACTAAAGTTATGGAATGGCATAACTATGTATTTCATATCTAGACCAATACGACAAAGGAAATTTCAATTCCATCCAATGGTTGTATGGACAATACACGCTGCCCCTAGGTTAACTTCATTTTGTGGTTTGTAATTTTACGTTCCACTTTAATTGCATTTAATGATATGGAGTAGTTAGAATAGTTTATATATGAATATATTTGACATAGATATTCCATATATAAATATTGTAGGTCTTCAGACAAAGGGTAAATTTGCATGTCTAATTTGTGGTCCTAAGATAAATCTCATTGTTCAAAAAGATTAAGAAAGCAGGTTTTTGATTAGTATAGGAATTTCCTCTATAAGAATCACAAGTATAGAACAAATCAAAGAAATATTTTGAATGGGAAGTAGGAGACTGCATTAAAACCACAGAGAATGACACCTCACCTTTGGAAGATGCAATACAATAGAAATCATCGTCATGGTACGTATGGATCATCATATATGAATTGTTATGTATTTTAATTTTTATTGTGAGTTGTTTGTTGTAGTGGCCATATTTTATTTATGATGTAATTTATTTATAAACTAATATTCATTATTTCCATCATGATCATGAAGGCATTAATGCGCTTCCACAAGGAATGCAAATTTATCCTATTCAATTCAGCAGGTTGCCCTACTATGAGCACCTACAAATTGCTCATTTGTTTGATACAATGCATATTGGAAAGAATGTTACTGAAACATAATGGAAAATACTAGAGCTAAGGAGGAAGAAAGATAAAGTGGTGAAAGCTTACAAAGACATTCACGAAATCAACCATGCAATGAAAGATGTCATCCAATTTCATACCAATGGAGAACAAGTTAATATAAACTCAATTCCATGGATGTTTATGGAGCAACAAAGCAATGTTGTCAAAGAAGTAATGCGGAAAATTAAATTTCCCACTGGATTTTGTGCAAACTTGAAGAATATCATGACCAAAAAAGGTGATTTTGTAGGGGTCAAAACACATGATTGGCATGTCTTCATCAAGGTAATTATTATTGTTATGTCCATATAATTTTTTCTTGTTTGTATACTCTTTGTTTAATAAATGGTGTGGTTTGTATATTGATATAGTATGTTATACCTCTCTCTCTCCCAGACAACTTTGATAACAATGTCAAACAAGTTATATATAATCTTGGTAAATACATGAGGTAACTAGAGATTACTTGCATATGCTTAGTGTTTCTTTAATTCTCCGTATAATGTATATTTGATTTTTTTGTGCACTATTTCAGCATATATTGTAATTTAATGTTTTTTTTTTAAATATCGTTATTGGATTGCGTCACTTGTAGACGGTTGACATCTAAAGAAATCCATAAAGAAGATATAAACTATTGGAGGAGATAAATTCCTCATCTCATGTGTGAAATGCAGAAGCATCTACCATCGGCATTTTTCAATGCACAGTAACACTACCTCATACACCAAGTTGAGGAGATTGAGTTGTGTGGACCTGTGCACTCAAGGTCCATGTGGATGGTTGAGAGGCACTTGAAATTTATGAAGGGTTTGGTTAGACAACGGGCACATGCAGAGGGTTATATGATGGAAGGATATATGGTATACCAAAACATGTTGTATGTAAGTGAATATCTTCTTATTTTACCATCAATGCTCAATTTACGTCGCATTTGTGATCCAGAATCCAATAACAAATTTGAAGGGGAGCAACAGAAGGGGAAAGGTAGACTGAGGAAGCTGAAAATTAATTATTAGCTAGTGGATGTTTATTATATCCTTCATATTCTAGTTGTATTTTCTAGTCATAATTGCTTCAATTAAGAGCATATACTTTTTTCAAGATATTTACACCTTTCTTTCATTTTAATGGTTATTGTCATTAAACAGTTGGTCAAGAATGGGATGCAATTCATTTATACATCACAAGCAATCTTGATTGGATGAATTTATGGATTGAACGATGCACACAATCATGTCACGGAATATCATTGGAAGGTGTGGCTTCATTGGTAAAAGTAGCACGACACAATGGAGATAAAAATCTAACAGAGAGGGAAATCGACTTGGCATATGGTGTAAAAGATAAAATGGAAAGCATATAATTAATCAATCCCTCTAAATATTTTATTTTTCAAATTACGTTTTGACGTACATGTTCTTATTTTCCATGTATTGTTGCATAAGGACTGAATGGTTGTGTAATATTTTCATGTATTTCTTATTGCAGGTAAAACACCATAAGGCTATGGTATGAAATGGAGGTAGATATTGGATCAAAAAATTGGATGAAACAAAGAAAACCTCATATTTTGGGCTTTCAGCTATCTTTTAGGTTACCAATTTTTCATCTAGAACTGACAGACATCCAGAAGTCTCAGAAAATCGATACTATGGGTATTTGGAAGATATTATACAATGTGACTTTAAATCATTTAAGGCATTTCTATTCATTCTCAAATGGTATAGGTTACGATTGAATCAAAGTGATCATGATAGAACTATTATTGAACATGATAATGGACTTACCATGGTAAACACAAGGTTGCTTGAGCTAGGAACAGAGCCCTATGTTCTTCCAAGACAACGTGAACAAGTATTTTACTCATAGGTTCCAGGTAAATCGGTCAAGTCATTTGTTGTGAGACATGAACCAAGCAGAAGGATGGTGAAACATAACCTATATGATGGTAATGAAGAGGGTTCTCTCTAACAATAATATGATGATGAAGGGCATGATCGACATGAGTTAGCTGACCATGATGATCCAACAAAAGATGTCCAAGAAATAGTTGAATCAGATGATGTAGTAGACAATGCCGATGAAGATTATTCTGACAATGACATGATGAGCATAACTAATAATTATCATGATGATGATATGGTCAATTCTTACAATGTTGACTATGTATCTGATGATACATATGATGACTTGGATGAAGAAGATGATGACATGGATGAAGAAGACGATGAAATATATTGAAAGGTAAATATTTCATTAGAACTATTATTTTATCTTATTTATAAAAAAAAGAGTTACTAACATCATCACCATCACCATCATCTTCAATATCATCATCGTCATCATCATCATCATCATCATTATCATCATCATCATCGACATCAACATCATAATCATCATCATCATCATCAACATCTTCCTCATCATTGTCATCATTATCATTGTCATCCTCATGATGATGATAATAAACATCATCAAGATCATCATCATCATCATCATTTTCTTCATTGTCATCAACAAAAACATCATCATCATCACCATCAACATCATCATCATCATCATTGTCATTGTTGGCATCAACATCATAATCATCATCATCATCATTAACATCATCATCATCATCGTCCTCGCCATCATCCTCGTCATCTTCATCATCGTCGTCTTCATCATCATCACACATCATGATCTTCATCATCATCGTCGTCATCATCACACATCATCATCCTCATTATCATTATCATAAGGAAATCATCATCATCATAGTCTTCATGATCATCATCACCACCATCATCATCTCCATCATCATCGTCATCCTCATGATGATGATAATCATCATCAACATCATCATCATCGTCATCATCATCATCGTTATCCTCATGATCATCGTCATCATCATCATCATTATCCTCATGATCATCGTCATCATCATCATCATCATCACCATCATCATCATTATCTTCATCATTATCATCGTTATCCTCATGATGATGATAATCATCATCAACATCATCATCATCATCATCATCATCATCTTCATCCTCATGATCATCATCGTCATCATCATCATCATTGTCACGATCAACATCATCATCATCTTCATCATTGTCATCATCATCATCATCGTCATCCTCATGATGATGATAATAATCATCATCATCATCATCATCATCATCATAATCATAATCATCATCATCATTGTCATTGTCAACATCATCATTGTCATCGTCTTCATCAACATCATAATCATCATCATCAACATCAACATCATCATCATCATATTCATCATCAACATCATCATTATGATCGCCATCCTCATTATGATGATAATCATCATCATCATCATTGTCATCGTCGACATCAACATCATAATCATCATCATCATCATCAACATCATCATTATCATCTTCATCATCATCATCATCATTATCATCGTCATCCTCATGACGATGATAATAATCATCATCATCATTGTCATTGTCATCATCAACATCATCATCATCATCAACAACATCATCATCATCATCATCATCATCGTCATCATCATCATCATTGTCATCATCGACATCAACATCATAATCATAATCATCATCATGAACATCATCATATTCATCATCATAAACATCTTCACCATCACCATCATCATTATCATCGTCATCATCAACATCATCATCACCATGCTCACATGCTCACATGCTCAACTTTTCAATCAACCTTCAAAGTTATATTTTTATTTATCCAAGATAGGGATGTGTCGTTACGTAGATGGTTCTTCCCTCATTAATGTGAAGGTTCTTTATTCAAGTTAGGATGTTTTTCTTCCTCTTAGGTTTGCATCTCTCTATTGAACATATATTTGGGACCCATAGCTCTAGAAGTCGAGAATCTATTAGATATAAGAAGTATTTCAAGGATACAAAAAATTCCTTTAATTTTATTTGCTATATCAAACAATTTCCTCCTCATCACTTTTTGATTGAAAGGTTTGCCAGTATTATGCAATTTTTTTTGAAAATTAATATTTGAAGTAAACTAATTTTTACTTATTATTAATGTTGGTGTATTACAAAACAAGTATCTTTGAAGTACATTAAGTTTTACTTATTCTTAATGTTGCTGAAAAGTTCATATCACTACCTATATGTGGATATGTGTAGAAATTAACCTTCCTAAAGACTACCATAGGACATGTTGTTCGAAGCCATTGACTATGTTGTTGTTAGGACATGATGATGAGGAGGACATGAAGGAGGGTCATGACTATGAAGACGATGACGACAATGATGATGCCGATGATGGTGATGATGATGATGATGATGATGAAGAGGACGATGATGATGATGATGATGATGATGATGAGGATAATGATGATAATTATGAAGAGGACGATGATGACGATGACATTGATTATGGAGCATCATAATCATAATCAATGTCGTCATCGTCATCATCATCATTCCTATTCATCATTATCATGATCATACTCTTCATCATCATCATCATCATCATCACCGTCGTCGTCGCCATTACCATCATCATCATCATCATCATCATCATGAAGATGGCGATGATGATGATGTTGATGAAGATGATGGTGATCATCAGCATTGCCATCATCATCATCATCATCATCACCATCATCATCACCATTACCATCATCATCATGAGGATGACGATGATGGTGGTGATGATGATGATGACGATGAGGGTCATGATGATGATGATGAAGATGACGATGGCGTTGATGATGATGATGATGATGATGAGGGTCCTAATAATGAAGATAGTGATGTTGAATATTATGATGATGATGATGATGGTGATGGTGATCATTTCCATCATCATCATCATCATCATCACAGTCATCCCCACCATTACCATCATGATGATGATGACGAATATGATGATGATCAACATAATGATAATGATTAGGTGAGATTGTAGGGATTAGCTGAGATCGCCATCATCATCATCATCATATTATAATAAAAGATACTATTCCGAAGTTAAAAATACTATACCTAATAAAAAATACTATTATGACAATACATATAATATAAAATAATATATAATAAAAATAAAATACATATAATATAAAATAATATATAATAAAAAATAAATACTCTATTTCGACATTGTTGCGACTCATTTTGGATAGTTCTATGCAATTTGGAGATTTTTGTGAATTTTTGAGTAGCTCTGGTGGAGGTCAGGGTTTAGAATTGGAGCTCATGGTTTTGATTTAAAGCTCATGAATCAATGGGTAAGAATCACCTCATTTTTGGGCATGCTGTGACAAGGGTTTTTGGGCATGCAACAAGTTTAGGGTTTTAGTTTGGATGGGCATGCAACCGGTTCAGTGTTTTAGTTTTTTAGGGCATGCAACCGGTTTAGGGTTTTAGTTTTTTTGGGAATGCTATGATGTTTGCTATGTATTTGTGGGAAAACATCTTCAACCACATCAATTCCAAACTGAAATTTTAGATGCCCTAGATTGCCACATTACATTAGGATAGATGAGAGATAGGGGAAACATTATCTCTTGGCTCACTATATCCCACCCATCATCGGAGCTGCAAGGGAGTAGGGAGCAGTTCTATGTGAATACTCGACCCGAATAGAGCATTGGTTTACCTTCATAAATAGTTCCCACTCTCTATTACATGCCAAGATTTTATTACAAAAATTATAAATATGACTTGAATGAGATGAATCCCCCACCCCTATATGATTATAAAGGGTTTGTCAATGTTGAAATGAACTCAATTAACCACTCGGTTTCCAAAATTGATCTAACTCGGTTTATGAATGATTGGATTTTTCTTCATGTCATTTAGAAAATCCATGTGTATATGTATTCGAGCTATGCATCAAATCGAATGGATAGCATATACAACAGGGGGGGTTTCCACTAGACAGGGGAGACACATGGATTACCAACATGAGGGAAATCCATTGAAAATGATAATGATTGGACTATAATAGACCACCTTTGTTGGACACTAATGCAAACCTGTGTATGAGTTTGAGCCAACATTTACATCCAGTCTATGGCATCTCCAGAGAACTAACATCATTATTTTCCCATTAGTATAAAGGATATGTACTAGAATATTTGCATGGACTTATTGATTTCACTGTTGAGTTGGACCTAAATGACAAACAGAGAGGAGCACTAAGCAAGCTACAACACTTTGTAAGAAATCGAATGAGTAGAGACATAATGATGTTAGTTCTTGGATATCCTGTAGAGTGGATGCTTGGTTTCTCTATAGGTTCCAAATATTTAGGTTCCTCATCAGATGCTTCAGTATATGAATCATATATGGGGCCCCAAAAACTATGATTGTTGATTTCAAATATAACATCCAACTCTTGGATAAATGATGAATAGGAATGATGAATAATGATGATGATGCTCCATAATCAATGTCATCGTCATCATCGTCCTCTTCATAATTATCATCATTATCCTCTTCATCATCCTCTTCATCATCATCATCATCATCACCATCATCATCATCATCACCGTCGTCGTCGCCATTACCATCATCATCATCATCATCATCATGAAGATGGCGATCATGATGATGTTGATGAAGATGATGGCGATCATCAGCATTGCCATCATCATCATCATCATCATCACCATCATCATCACCATTACCATCATCATCATCATCATCATCACCATCATCATCACCATTACCATCATCATCATGAGGATGACGATGATGGTGGTGATGATGATGATGACGATAAGGGTCATGATGATGATGATGAAGATGACAATGATGATGACGATGACATTGATGATGATGATGATGATGATGATGATGATGGTGATGATGGTGATCATTTCCATCATCATCATCATCATCATCATCATCATCATCATCACAGTCATCCCCACCATTACCATCATGATGATGATGAAGACGACGACGACAACGATGATGATGATGATGAGGGTCATGATAATGAAGACCACGATGTTGAAGATGACGACGACAATGATGATGACGATCATGATCATGATCATGATGATGGATATGATGATGATCAACATAATGATAATGCTTAGGTGAGATTGTAGGGATTAGCTGAGATCGTCATCATTATCATCATCTTCAGGGGTTTCATTGTAGGGATTAAATGAGATCGCCATCATCATCATCATCATCATATTATAATAAAAAATACTATTCCGAAGTTAAAAATACTATACCTAATAAAAAATACTATTATGACAATACATATAATATAAAATAATATATAATAAAAAATAAATACTCTATTTCGAC
The DNA here is from genome assembly GCA_001517045.1 of Pseudotsuga menziesii. Classification (NCBI taxonomy): domain Eukaryota; kingdom Viridiplantae; phylum Streptophyta; class Pinopsida; order Pinales; family Pinaceae; genus Pseudotsuga; species Pseudotsuga menziesii. The sequence goes on along the minus strand of LPNX010607278.1, from coordinate 48,136 downwards.
ATTGTTGCGACTCATTTTGGATAGTTCTATGCAATTTGGAGATTTTTGTGAATTTTTGAGTAGCTCTGGTGGAGCTCAAGGTTTAGAATTGGAGCTCATGGTTTTTATTTAAAGCTCATGACTCAACGGGTAAGCATCACCTCATTTTTGGGCATGCTGTGACAAGGGTTTTTGGGCATGCAACAGGTTTAGGGTTTTAGTTTGGATGGGCATGCAACCGGTTCAGTGTTTTAGTTTTTTAGGGCATGCAACCGGTTCAGGGTTTTAGTTTTTTTGGGCATGCTATGATGTTTGCTATGTATTTGTGGGAAAACATCTTCAACCACATCAATTCCAAACTGAAATTTTAGATTCCCTAGATTTCCACATTACATTAGGATAGATGAGAGATAAGGGAAATATTATCTTTTGGCTCACTATAGCCCACCCATCATTGGATCTGCAAGGGAGTAGGGAGCAGTTCTATGTGAATACTCGACCTGAATAGAGCAGTGGTTTACCTTCATAAATAGTTCCCACTCGTTATTACATGCCAAGATTTTATTACAAAAATTATAAATCTGACTTGAATGAGATGAATCCCCCACCCCTATATGATTATAAAGGGTTTGTCAATGTTGAAATGAACTCAATTAACCACTCAGTTTCCAAAATTGATCTAACTCGGTTTATGAATGATTGGATTTTTCTTCATGTCATTTAGAAAATCCATGTGTATATGTATCCGAGCTATGCATCAAATCGATTGGATAGCATATACAACAGGGGGGGTTTCCACTGGACAGGGGAGACACATGGATTACCAACATGAGGGAAATCCACTGAAAATGATAATGATTGGACTATAATAGACCACCTTTGTTGGACACTAATGCAAACATGTGTATGAGTTTGAGCCAACATTTACATCCAATCTATGGCATCTCCAAAGAACTAACATCATTATTTTCCCATTAGTATAAAGGATATGTACTAGAAGATTTGCGTGGACTTATTCATTTCACTGTTGAGTTGAACCTAAATGACAAACAGAGAGGAGCACTAAGCAAGCTACAACACTTTGTAAGAAATCGAATGAGTAGAGACATAATGATGTTAGTTCTTGGAGATCCTGTAGAGTGGGTGCTTGGTTGCTCTATAGGTTCCAAATATTTAGGTTCCTCATCAGATGCTTCAGTATATGAATCATATATGGGGCCCCAAAAACTATGATTGTTGATTTCAAATATAACATCCAACGCTTGGATAAATGCATGCATTTTGCCAAGCATTTTCCATCTCATCTAATGTATAAATGCATGCATTTTCCATCTCATCATCAAACAAGGGTTTTCCTACAAAATATTCCTCATCAGAATCTCAACAATATGGACCATCTAATTCAGATTCTTTGGATGATTTAATATAATAGGAGAATGGGTTCTTTCATAACCAACAACCCAAAGGGTCTCTGTCTATACTGCCTACTTCTTCACCAACTTGAATCCTTCCTTATCAGCTCTCAAACATGGGTTTTATTCGTTGTGCATGCATTTACATTGATGAGCTAATAACAGAACCAACTAGAACCTAACCCCTATATCATTTAAGATCATTATAAAATCCCTAGGTTAGAAAGAAACTCGAACCTAACCCAGTATTTTCCAAATTGTAGCGAAAACAGTGGGTTTGCCAAAATTCTTCCAAGTGCTATGTATTTATTCTTTAAGGTGTTTTATTATAGAAACCTTACATTAGAAAGTAAATTGAACCTAAAACAGTAATTACCAAGCTCTAAACACCATGAGAGCTTGGACTATACAATATATTTTCATTAAGTGATTGAATGAAGTAATCCACTTAAAATAACTATTTTATTAAAATATTAAATCTTTTTCTACATACCTGTTAATATCATCATAAAATGAAACTATCCATAAGGACAGAGTTCAAGAACTCTATCCACATGAGCTATATCTCACAAAAGATAACAAGTTTACAGCCAAGCAACAGTGACGATTTTTGGTATTATGGCTCACAAGTTTGCGATGTTGCAACCTAATGAAACATAATACCAGGAGTCGTCACCAATATTAGCCAACACTTATTAACTATTTTAGAGTTAGTGAATTGAAAGTGTCTATGTCAATGCCGAAAAAAAATTTAATAAGTTTGACTAAATAAACTATTTTGATAATTGTATCTACATCTTCCGCTACATGCATTGCTTGCATGCCTCGCCTATTTCAATGTAATATCAACATTATTATTATAGGTATGTGTACCTTCTCTCATTGACAGTATTATTCCTCTTTATTCTCCAAAAAAACTATATTATTGTGGAAATTGAACCCAAGTGATAGAAAAATTGGACTCACAAAATTGCTAGTCAAACATGCAAAATTACAAACAAAGGAGACTGAAATTGGAGCATAACACTAATATGTATTGAATAAGTGTAGAATATCCAACCTTGAAAAGTAATAGGCTGTTAAAATATATAATTACATGATATATTTGAATGCATAAGGATTCCATTCGAAATATTCAAAAAGTAGACTTACTAAATCTAGTCAAATCCCCCATAGGTGCATAAAACAGTTTCCAAATCCACTTAGAGGCTCACGAATTGGAAAATTCAAGTAGGAAAGATAATAAGGGATGGAAATAAAACTCATACATTCTTTTATTAGGATAAAAGGATGGATTATTATGCGGGAAAAAAAAAGTCACCTACACCTAGTCTTACTTTCCCTTTTGCCATAAATCTCAATAAAGCAAAAAACTTAGCAGAAAAAGAAGATATGCACTAGGGATGATCTGAAATAAATAATACATGCTAAATATGGCTTCCAATAGGTCTCCCAAGTGATCCAAGACTCATTTTTATCATTTTTGACTTCTAGGACATGTGGAAGACAACTTGCATAGAGTGGAATATAGGAAACTAGGCAAATACGACAAAAGTGGATTAATTAATGTCTAAGGCAGCTAACTATGGGTTGATTAGTATAAAATCCCCCCTTAAGCCTGAATTTATGAATAAATATCAGAAAAATATAGGGCCTAGCAACAAGTCTTAGTCACCCTTTACATATTGCATGTCCATTTAACCAAGGAAAGAGGCAAAAACCTAGTGGGAAAATCCTCCCTTAAGCATGGACAGTTAAAAAAAATTTAAAAATATTGTCATCAATCATGCTTCACAGCATGATCAACAATCCTCAATAGTTATTTGAGATTGCTGAATGTCTTCTCACAAAAAACTTTGGTGAAGATGTCTGCTACTTGTTCTGAAGATGCATAGAAGAGTAGATGAATGGTACCATCATGCACAAGATGTCTGATGTAGTGCATATGGATATCAATGTGTTTTTTTCTCTATATCTAAACTAGATCATTGAAATTTTAGTGGTTCTCTGATTATCACAATAGATAATAGTTGAAAACTCTGATTTGAAGCCACACTCACCAAGTATCCCCTGCAACCATAAACATTGAGTTGTTGCATTTACAGCTCCTCTGTACTCTGCTTCTGTAGATGAGAGTGCTATGGCACATTGTTTCTTGCTTGGAAAACTGATTGGTCCTTCAGCAAGCATGGACACATATCCTGATGTTCACTTTTTATCTGTGTTGTCACTTGTCCAATCAGTGTCAGTAAAACCAATCAAATCAAGATCAGATCTAGCTTTGTAGAAGATCCCATGAGTTCTGGTTCCCTGAACAAAGTTAAGGATCCTTTTGGATGCTCTCAAATGGATATCATGAGGCTGATATAGGTATCTTTAAGCCACACTTACTGCATAATAAATATCAGTTCGAGTGTGTGTAAGGTAAATAAAACACCCAATCAACTGCCTATACAGTGCATTATTTACCATAGGAGAATAACCTACTTCTTCAAGCTTAACTATTGAAAGGAAGGGAGTCTTGATTGGCTTGCAATATTTCATGTTGAACTTGTTCAGAAAAAATAAATCATACTTGGACTGGTGTAATTTTATTCCATGTTGGGATTGAGCAAATTCGAGACCCAAGAATTGGCTCAACAACCCCAAATAAGTCATAGAAAATGCATGGTTCATTGCATCCTTCAAAGAGGAAATTTATTTATTTGAACTTCCTGTAATCAGAAGGTCCTCCACATACAAGACAATAATCATCAAATAACCATGAATTATATTCGAATAAACATTAGGATCATACTTGCATCAAACAAAACTCAATGACAACATAAAGCCATCAATCTTGGCATACCAAGCCCTGTGCGCTTGCTTAAGCCCATACAATGATTTCTTTAGCCTGCACACAAAAGATGGATTAGTAACAAACCATTGATGTTGCTACATGTAAATATCTTCAGTGATATCTCCATTTAGGAAAGCACACTTCACATCCATGTAATGTACCTCCCACTGCTTCGAAGCTACAATGGCTAAGGCTAGCCTGATAGAGTCCATCTTTTCCATTAGTGCAAAGGTTTCATTGTAGTAAATACCATGTACCTATGAGTATCCCTTGGATACCAATCCAGCCTTGTATTTCAAAGGTTAACCATCATCAGCAAACTTAGTTTTCAAAACCCACTTACATTGAACTAGCTTCCTCCCTAGGGGAAGATCAACCAGTTCGCAAGTGTTGTTCTTCTGGAGTGAGATGAATTCTTATTTCATGAATGCTTGCCATATTGGGTCATGTGATACATCTTCATATGTCTTTGGGTATGATTCAACCATCATATATAACTTCTCTACAAACAAAGGGTCTTTCATACACAAGGCACTCTCAAACTAAGATCTAGTCCTCCTAGGATCACTAGGATTTCCAGCTAGTTCCCCAGCTGCATGAATGGTATTTGATACCCATTTTAGTCTTGTAGGACTGTTAGGATATGCAATTAAATAATAATTATAATAAATATCATAATTATCAAACTCATTTGTCTCTTCACTTACATTGAATGGTTCTGGTGGTGTAGAAGACTCTCCAACTTCAACTGCTGCTAAAGGCTCTTCTTGGAACTGAACACTCCTTTCAATGAAGGATTTGTTTGTGCTCAATTTGATTAGCTTGTAATATTTTGAATCTTTAGAATACCCAAAAAATAGGCAATCTTGGATTTGGGGCTGCAAATCCTTTCTCTTTTCAGTTGGAATTCTAGCCCAAGCCTTTGAGCCCAAAAATCCTGAAATGGGTCACAGCTGGCTTGTGCCCACTCCAATATTAGAAAGGAGTCATGCCATCAAGATATTTATGAGGCACCCTATTCTAGATATAGGATGCATATTTTATATCCTCGGTCCAAAACTTTGGTGGCAAATTCTCAGCCTCCATCATACAGGTTTCCATCTCCTTCAGTGATCTGTTCTTTCTCTCAGCAACACCATTTTGTTGTGGTGTGTAAGGGATTGAATTCTACATATGAACACTTGCATATTTACAATATTGAATGAACTTAGAATTGACATTCTCAACACCATTTTCATATCTGAGGATCTTGAGTCTCCTCCCAGACTGGTTTTCAACCAAGGCCTTAAAGACTTTGAGGAGGTCAAAAACTTCGGACTTATGCTTCAGGAAGTAAACCCAACAATACCTAGAAAAGTCATCTATGAATTTCAATGCATATTTGGCTTGACATATTGACATATGAGGAAATGGACCAGCAACATCACTGTGGATCAAATCAAGAGGTGCAGAGGTTCTCTCATGACTACCTCTCTGAAATTTATGCTCTGGATGTTTTCCTAGGATACAACCTTGAAAGACTACCTTGGAAAACCTAATCTTTGGTAAATATATGACCATTTCTTTTTCATTTATATAAAAAATATACTTATATTTAAGATGGCAAAATATTTCATGCCAAATATTGCTTTCCTCATTAGCATGAATTAGAAGAGCAGAGGCATTTGAGTAGGGTAGAAAATGTGAGAACATGTATACCTTCGAAGTGTGATCTACAACTCCTTTTGCAATGACTTCACCATTCGAGATCTCTATGATCTCAACATCATCAGGGGAGAATATGAAATTCCTTGGAGACCCTGTGTGATTCATATAATACACTCACAAGAGGTTAGAGGCAAGACCTGGAACATACAATACATTACTAAACTTACCATGGTCAAGATCAATCCTTCCTTTCCCAAAACTATCAGTGAGAGAGTCATCTCCCAGCACTATTGGTGGACCTTTCGACATGTCAAGAGAGAATAATTCCACCTTGGTTGAAACCATATGCCTTCAAGCTCCAGATTCTATGATGAAGCTAGGTGAGCTTGATGTGCTAGCAACCAAAGCATGTACTCTATCTCTATCCTCTAAATTTGATCCTCCTTCCCTCTTCTTTGAGCAATCAGAAAGGGAGATGTTATTCTTATCTAGGAGTTGGGTGAACATGTCAATTTCATGTAGGAGCTTTCAGGATGATAGCCCTTACTGCAGTATGCACACTTTCTCATTTCTACTTTGTTCTTCTTCTTCTGGAAGTTGTTCTTGGAGCCTTGGGGATCCTCTTGAGACTTGTTCTTGTCTCTCTTTTGCTCAGGTGGCTTCTTAGCTTTATTCTTGCCTTTTGAATCCACCCTTGAATCTCCATCAACCAAATCTTGGTCCTTGGAAGGTTTGATGGTTCCCATCATCACCAATTTATCTTGTTCCTATGTGAGGGATTCCATGAACTCTTCAAGCTTAGGCATCTTTTAGGCTTGAGCTGTCAACTTGGTGGCATGGAAGGTTAAAAGAAACACTGAATAGTTAGGGCCAAGCTTCGAGAATATGTAAAAAACTAGTTTCTCCTCCTTATTTTCAATTCCACACTGTTTTAGCTGCAAAACAAGGGATTTAAACTTAGAAAAGTAGAGTTGCAGTGATTCGAAGCTACTGGGACTCAAAGAGATCATTTCATTCTCAATTTGATGTCCTATCATCTCATATATCTTACCAAAAATCTCTACAAGCTTCTCCCATACTTCATTAGGTGATGTCAATCCATCAAGATGGAAGAGGAGGTCTCTTGATCTGCTCAGACACAAAAGACCATAGGCCTCATCACTGTTGGTGTGCCATTTAATTTTCTCTACAGCTAGATTGGGCTCTACCTCAATTGCCATAGTCACCTTGTAGAGAAATTTTTCTCACAATAGTATCTCCATCTCTTCTTTCCATTCAAATAAATTAAATGGAGTCAAGATGGTCTTCTGAGATTGATCCATAGCTCAGAATTGTGCCCTTCAACCAACAGAATGTGCTACCATTCAAGATGTAGAACCTGCAATAGCAATATGGAAGGAGATAAATTGATCTAAAAAGTCTCTGATACCATGTAGAAATAGAACCCAAGTGATAGAACAATTGCACTGACAAAATTTCTAATCAAACATGCAAAATTACAAACAAAGGAGACTGAAATTGGAGCATAACACTAATCTGTATTGAATAAGTGTAGAATAGCCAACCTTGTGAAGTAATAGGCTTATGCAATATATAATTACATGAGAGATTCAAATGCATAAGGATGTCATTCTAAATAGTCAAAAAGTACGCTTACTAAATCTAGTCAAATCCCCCATGGGTGCATAAAGCAGTTTCCAAATCCACTTAGAGGCTCACGAATTGGAAAATTCAAGTAGGAAAGCTAATAAGGGATGGAAACAAAACTCATACATGCTTTTATTAGGATAAAATGATGGAGGATGATGAGGGAAAAAAACAAGTCAACTACACCTATTCTTACTTTCCCTTTTTCCATTAATCTCAATAAAGCAAGCAACTTAGCAGAAAAAGTAGATATGCACTAGGGAGGATCTGGAATAAAGTAGACATGCTAAATATGGTTTCGAAGAGGCTTCCCAAGCACTCAATGACTTAGTTTTAGCAATTTTTACTTCTAGGACATGTGGAAGACAACTTGCATAGAGTGGAATATAGGAAACTAGGCAAATAAGAAAAAAATGGATTAATTAATGTCTAAGGTAGCTAACTATGGGTTGATTATTCTAACAATTATAAGGCCTTTTGGCACGAAATTGTTTTGCATGAAACTTTTATTTTGTCAATATTAGAAAGAAACTCAAACCTAACATAGTATTTCCCAAATTGTAGCGACAATAGGGGTTTTCCATAATTCTACCAAATGTTATGGATTTATTCTTTAAGGTGTTTTATTATAGAAACCTTATATTAGAAAGAAACTGAAACCTTACCCAGTAATTCCCAAACTCTAAACACCATGAGAGCTTGGGCTATACAATATATTTTCATTAAGTGATTGAATGAAGTAATCCACTTACAATAAATATTTTTTCAAAATATTAATTTTTTTTTTCATACATGTTAATATCATCATCAAACAAAACTGTCCATGAGGACAGAGTTCAAGAACACTGTCCACATGAACTATATCTCACAAAAGATAACAAGTGTTCAGCCAAGAAACGGTGACGATTCATGGTATTATGCCTCACAAGTTTGTGATGTTGCAACCCCATGAAACATAATACCACAAATCATCCCCATTATTAGCCAACACTTATTAGCTATTTTAGAGTTAGTGAATTGAAAGTGGATAAGTCAATGCAAAAAATAAAGGTAATAAGTTTGACTAAATAAACTATTTTGATAATTGTACCTACATCTTCTGCCACATGCATTGCTTGCATGCCTCACCTATCTTGACATACTATCAACATTATTATTATTATTGGTATGTGTACCTTCTCTCAATGACAGTCTTAGTTGAGGGATGTATTGAGGTTTATACCAGATATTTGATAGTGTATGCATCCAATACTTACTAGTTACTTGATCACTATGAGGGAACAACTTTAGCTCTATCCTATTAACCTTACTTCATCCAGCCTAAAGTAGTTCACATATTCAGAGAACACAATACTAAGGCTGATAGCTCATCCAAAGAATCATTAACCTTGGCGTCAGGCCATTTTCAGCTTACTTAATTCACTGATGGTGAATGTACTGATCAGGGCACTTTCCAACTTTTCTAGCCCTTAGCACTTGAGTCTTTTATGTGTTGTTGCTATTCATATCCTTTGGATGATTGAGGTGGATGATCACCTCATATTAATGATATCTCTTATTTATTGCTTCTTTGGTTTAGCTACTTCAGTATTAGACTTGAATTATCTGTCTATTGAAGGTTAGTGATGTGGATGTAGTCAATATTCCTAGATTATAGGTGTTACCTTTGAAGGTTTGTCCAATATTCCTATGAAGTTGATCAATTTTCATATGTCTGCTGATGATGAACATAGTTGTATCTATTCCATGTGCTCAACAATAACTAAAGTTGTATCTAAGTTACCTTTGATTTCATTGAAATAACAAGGAACTGATATTTTCCCCTAGAAAAAAAAAGTTACTTTATCACTAATATCGATTGATATTTCATCACTCTTATTGTTAACTCCAATTTTTTCACATTTCTACTAACCTACAAATTCCAAACTCTTTGTTTTCACGGATTTTTTGTGACGTTATGGGTGCAAAAATAGTGGAGATTGGTATCCTAAGGTTGAAAATTAGCATCCTAAGGAGCACTAATCAAGATACAACACTTTGTAGTAAATCGAATGAGTAGAGATATAATGTCTTTAGATGACATTTGTGGTGTAGACAGCTGGTTAGCTTTAGAATTATTCCCTGGTGTGAGTGATATTTGATGTTTCCTCTTGAGTGCTACTATGTAGTGCTTATGTGTGTGTGTGTGTGTGTGTGTGTGTCTATATATATATATATATATATATATAATCCATGGTGGTGAAGAGAGGACATTTCACTTGAATGATGTTTGGGTCTTGAAGCAAGTACTAGGTTCTTTTATGTCCAATTTTTTATTTGATTATTTTATGCCAATTTTCACCTTAGGGTTGAAAATTAATATGGGAAAAAAAGCATCATCAAGACAAGCTAAAAGGAATAAATCAGAAAATATTATAGACTAATATAAATGTATTTAAAACATTCTTTTCATTCCTGAACGTGCCAAGTAGCAGATCTGGAAATGTCCACTCTTCACCACCATGGATTATATATATATATGATTGTTGTATGTTACCACTGGGAAATATTCCTTTGAAGTTCTGGATTATGCACTACAGAGTAGCAGTGAAGAGGTTAAAACATCCACTCTACAGGATCTCCAAGAACTCAACATCATTATTTGTCCAATACTGTAAAGGCGATGTACTAGAAGATTTGCTTGGACTTGTTGATTCATTAGAGGAAATTTCAATTTAAAATGGGCCTTCCAAAAATAATACAAATTCCATGTCATCATGTATTATCCAATCAAAATTATTTAAAATTCAACAAGGGAGCACCTCTTAAACAATTCTTTAATATAAAGTTGGGGATAGGTATCATGAAAAAACTACTTTTTTGTTCGTATTTTGGACATATCTCCTTGTGTTTTTACTCAAATTTTGATCAGCAGAGCTCCTTGGATGTGGAATTAAATTTTGCATCCAATGAGTACCCACTCGGCATAATTTTGACAGGTCCCACTACCCTGAAAACAAGAAATACCTGAAAAATGTGATGATGATGTCATCATCACATTTTTTTCAGGTAATTCTTGTTTTTGGGGTAGCCGGGACCATCAAAAGTATGCTGAGTGGGTACTAGTTAGATGTCAAATTTAATTCCGCATCCAATGAGCTCTCTCAATCAAAATTTGAGTAAAAACATAGGGAGATATGTCGAAAATACGAACAAAAAAGTAGTTTTTTCTTTTCTTCCTCCAAAATTAAAAAATATTATTTTATTAATTTTCCTTAGGAGGCCCATTTTGAGTTGAAATTTCCTATAATTTCACCGTGATGTTGAACGTAAATGATGAACAAAGATGAGCACTCAGAAAGCTACAATACTTTGTAGGAAATCGAATGGGTAGAGATATAATGTCTTGACCAGTCTACATACATCCTTCACTTGAATGATGTTAGTTCTTGGCAATCGTAACATCATTCAAGTGAAGGATGTATGCACACTGCTGCAATATCATGGTTCAACCATGAGGTGCTTAGTTCACTAGAAATTGGGTTAGGTAATACTTTTCCATTAATGGACAATCATGAATCTTATGGTTTATGCTTTGGGTCTTGAAGCAAGTACTAAGTATTTTGATGTCCTCTTTTTTTTATTTGAACATTTTATGTCAATTTTCACTGTGTCTGTTTTTTTTTGTCCCTCTTACAATTAACACGATAAGATGACCTTTGTGGTTTAGACAGTTGGTTAGCTTTAGAATCATCAAATATTACAGACTGATATAAATGTATTTAAAACATTCTTTTCATTCCTGATTGTGCCAAGCAGCAGATCTGGAAATGTCCGCTCTTCACCACCATGGATTAGACACACACACACACACACATATATGATTGTTGTAGGTTACCACTAGGAAATATGCCTCTGAAGTGCTGTATTATGCACTACAGAGTATCACAGAGGTTAAAACATCCACTCTACATGATCTCCAAGAACTCAACATCATTATTTATCCATTACTGTAAAGGCATTGTACTAGAAGATTTGCAAGGACTTGTTGATTTCACGGTGAAGTTGAACATAAATGATAAACAGAGAGGAGCACTAAGCAAGATACAACACTTTTTAGTAAATCAAATGAGTAGAGATATAATG
>LPNX010607278.1:0-36359 GCA_001517045.1 Pseudotsuga menziesii | reverse complement strand
ATATATATATATATATATATATATATATATATATATATATATACACATATCTAATCAATGGTCATGAAGAGCAGACATTTCACTTGAATGATGTCTGGGTCTTGAAGCAAGTACTAGGTATTTTGATGGTATTTTGATGTCCTCTAGTTTTTATTTGATTATTTTATGCCAATTTTCACCCTATCTGATTTTTTTTTGCCCCGCTTACAATTAACACGATAAGATGACCTTTGTGGTTTAGACAGTTGGTTAGCTTTATAATTATTCCATGATGTGAGTGATATTTGATGTTTCCTTTCCCTTTTTCCATCCCCTTGTTTTCATCAAATCATTGAGGAAGGCATGATATGGTTAATTTAAGAGCCTTTTAATTTGTGGGGTATAGTCTTTTTTGGTTCTTTATACTATGGGATTGCCTTAGGGTTTCCTTAGGGTTGAAAATTAGTATGGGAAAACAGGTTAGCATTTACTTAGGGTTGAAAATTGATATGTGAAAACGAGAATCATCATGAATATACATACTAGATCAGCATAAAAGTTTGTTTCATAGAGAAGTATGGGTGAACAATAGAATACTACAAATCAATGATAAGTTAGGGATAATATTCATTATAAAAGGACCTTTGGCTAGGTAGAACAGGGCATCAATTCATCCTCGATTGGAGTCCTTCATCCATTCATCTCGCTCCGCTTTGTTCGTAGGTCTCAAAATATTTACTTTGGGAAGAAAGTACTTATATAGTTCGATCAAAGCCATCAGTCGTGCAAGATGATGCAAGTAAGGATATTGTTTCATGTTTCATTTTTGTTGTCAATAGGAATACTGAAAATTTAGGAAGTACCAAAGCTAGTCATTATGTGCACGTAGACTTAATGTAGGAAGAGAATTCATGTCTAATTTTTTGTTCTTGAATGGGAGCAATGATGAAACCAAAATAGTGGTTTATATATGGAAATCATGTAATGGCAATCACAGGGTAACTATCAAACATTGGGAATAATCATTGCACTGACAAGGGCCCTTAATGCAAAACAAAATTGGTATTTTAGGGCCATCTGGGGTTGTTACTTCTCTTGTGCACAGGTCCAGAGATTTGCAGGATTTTTTTGTGACCTACGGTTGCAAGGAAATCCACCAAAGACTATTATTTTCTATTGGTCTCCTTGAAGAGACTGCCGAGAATCACCTAAAGCACAATCCAAATTGGTTTATAGGATCTGAAATTAAATGGTATTGGTTTTATTTACGCTTGTTTACCCCCCTTTTGTGGAGAAAAAACACCCAAAATTCATGATACTGCTATAAATTGTTGTTTAGGAGGTTGGAACAGCCCTTATTTATTCCCAGAATGAAGGTTTGAGGCTATTGGAGTGCCTAGGCCTGCTCTTTATGTTTGTTAATGTCATTTCAACCCTCAAATTCAACCAAACATTTCTCAAAGCATGTTTTTCCATTGTTCATCACTTTTCATAGGGAGATTCATTCCTAGAACTACCTTTTAACCCTCCAATTTGACCTTGATTTAGAGGTACGCCTGTTTGGTGATGGATAAGTGCACAAGGGTGCCCAAGATGGTGAAATAGGGTTGCTTCATACCCTTTTTTACTGCCAAACAGGTTTTTTTTTCCCAAAATTCATGTGGATGCTGCTATAAGGCATATCAATGAGATTTTAGGGTTGCTTTCACCCACATATTTCTCATTTTCACAGCCAAAATTGCAGAGACACCTCCTATTTCCATTGATCATCATCTTTTATTGCTGCAATGTGCCCAGATCTGAAAGTTAGCCTAATTATAACTGATTTGAGATGCTTTACTATTTGTTGTGACCTTCATATTGCTCCCAAAGTGCTCAAATTTGTCCCTTTGATGCTCATACTTGATTCTAGAGTTGTTTATTCCCATGGGACTACCCAAATTTGCTCCTAGTGTGACATTGAAAATACCAAGTTTGTTTTGGAAGCCCTAAATAGGGCCAATTCACCTTGGTGTACTGGTTTATTGTTAGAGAAAGGCCTTCTCTCATTATTTGAGGAACATTCACCCTTGGAGACACATGCATAAGGGTAGTGTCCAGGCCTACCAAAGGAGAAATTCATCATTTGAAGCATGCTTACACTCTTTTATACACCATTTCATGAGAGATATTACATGCCTGGAGGTTACTCATTGAGCTGGTCCACATGGAAGGTTGTTCACATGGTTCATGCCCTACTTTGTGAAGAACATTTTTGTATTTGGGGGCTAATTTATAGATTGACTATTTTTCACATGGGTGGCATCTAGGGCCTACAAAGCAAGTTGTGTTTTACTCCAAATAGTGTTATGATGTATAGGAATCCTGCAAATCTAATTCACTCAACAATGAAGTAGGATTAGACTCTCGATGTTTATATTTCTAGGTTTTTTTTTTCAATTTAAGTGTCATGTGTGTGACCTATGTATCCCACATTCACTTGGTCAATTTAGTATGGATTGGGATGAATTAACGATTTTGTTACCGATCCATTTAGTCATACCCTGATTTCCTTGGTTCAGTACCAAACTTCTCACTCCAATCGTTTCAAATGCCAAGTTAGCTCGATTGGGGGTCAACTCGGTTCACTCGGCCACCTTGGTAGAAACACCATTGATTAAATATGCAACTATTATTGTTGAAAAGGGGGTAGGCCAGTAAAAGTAAAAGGAGATACACGCAATAACAGAGAATGGAGAATTGTATGTAACTAAAAGAGGGGCATACATAAGAATTCTTAGGGCATACAATAGAATTTTTTAGAATTTCCAGTCTATTGTTGTAGGAATGCCACTATGCAAATAAGGCATTGACTTGATAGTCACAATCCCCTTAGTATCATAAATTATGGGAGAGATCAAAAAACATCGCTACACAAATATTAACTGATAAGTATGGTTTTGGTGTTTCATTTGGAGAGTAAAATCCTATAACAATAGTTGTTATTATGACTCTTAAAGGGTCCTAGATGAGATTTGTGCACTTTTAGGCCCTTCATCTTTCAAGCAAAGGAAGCCATAAACTACAAGTATGTGCACCCTAGAAAACATGGAAACAATAATAAAACATTTTAGTTAAAATGGATAATCATCTACAACATCACAACATCATTCATGGGAAAACTAAAAACCACTTACAACCATCAAAAGTAATGGTTACAACAACAACTAGTGTAGAGTAAGGAGATAGGAGTGGCTAGGAAAATGAATAATCTGGCCAATGTAGAGTGGAAAAGTGACCAGCTAGAAGTTTTGAAGAGGAGATTAATCAAGATTCCTTGAAAAAGGAACTCATGTCAAAGATGCTTTTTTATGGAAGTGACCAACATACCAACTCCGTATCACTTCTATCCAAAGTAAATGTAGATGAATGAGAAGATATGTTCTTTGGAGGAGATAGTCCATTAAAGGAGAACCTACAGGTTTTGTATAGACATATATTGGCATAATTTGTAGTGTTATATTTGATTCATATGCATAACATATCGTGTCAATCTTGACAACGTTGAAAGGCCAAAGTACAATGGCCATAAGCATACATATGAAGCTTATGAAGCCTACCCAATTCATGTTAGGAAAAGGAAATGCAAGCAATAAGTGAGAATGGATACTTGTATGTAACTAAAAGAGGGGCATACATTAGAATTTTTAGGGCTACCAAATTCCCACACCTATTAACCAAACTCATTCTTGACAAGATTTTTCTTTAACAAGTTTTTTTCTTACAAGTATTTCCAAGTTTTTTTGCTTATAAGTCTTTCAAAGTTTTTTTGCTGGTATTTTGCTATGCTTATGCCAAATTTCTGTTCAGTCATGGTGCAAGTAGAACCAAACAGGTATTTGTCAGACCTGTCTTCCTCCAACGAAGGGATTTTGGGAAGGCTAGAGGAAATTGAAACATCCAATAGGTCTACACGGGCTAGATCAACTAGATGTCAAAAGATCAGAAGAAAATTTGACAAACGCCTCAATTTTTTTCTCCAAGGAGGGGGGTCATGTTCCTATGATGATGAGATAGTGGGAGACATCAACTTTCCCTTAAGGTACAAACACCTAGTGAAAAAATGGGTTCTTAGCGATCTTCCTAAAGCAAACACTAATTTTTGTGTGATTGAGAGGATATATAGAATTGCACCGTCGTCATTGCATGGATTGGGGTTGTTTTGTGTGGATGGCATAAAGGGTGGAAACGGTAGATGTACAGAATTGATGGAGTATGTTGGACCTTGTTAAAACTACAATGATTAGATGCGCCTATTCCAATATACGCGAAGTATGTGTAGATAGTGGTTGTCAACGAATTATATACAACTAAAAGACAAAGCTCAAAATAAAGGAGCAACGATATACATGGACGAAAGGCCAAAAACAACCATTAATATTACGGGGTTTATAAACAGTACACAACCAGGATCTACACTAAAGCAATCCAACTGCATATTCGAGTCACATGAAGGAAACCGTGTCTTTATATCTGAAATTAATTCAATAGGTACTCACAAAGAACTGCTTATTGAATACAATATGAACGTGTAGATACAAACAATGTTAGTATGGTTGTGGTACAACAAACAATTTAATCACCCTTTTATCAATTATTTTAACATCTATAGGACTTTTCGTTAGAATATGATTGAAATTATCTACTTTTCATGTTTCCTTATGGAACTTTTAGTATGTTTTTGATGCAGGGTTCTCTTAGGGGGACCTCCATCTCCATAGATTTTTGTCGAATCGGGTCAAGGCACCAGGTATACATTGATATTGCCAATGTAATATTAAATTTAGGATGGACATACATATATGTTGTTATGTATTTTCATTAGTATATTCAGATTGTTTATATAATATTATCTATTCTCCATGCAGAGTGTTGATTAGGGAAGCCAACCGGCTATTGATGAACTGACTACAACATCAGGGAAACAGCCAAATATGAATGTAATTCTCCATTTCAAATACTCTAAAATCATAAACATGTATATCGTGATGCATTATGTTATGTATTATTTCATTTTTATGGTTGTGTTCATGATGGTAATGTTGTCTACCTTCTTTACAGATTGACCGGGGAAAGTCCCCAACTGTTGATCGGACGAATGGAGCCTCGAGGCAACCAGTAAACCTAAACGTAATTCCACATTCTAAATACTTCAAAAATGTACACATATAAAACATGTAGCATAGTTCTTATTTTTGTTCTGTATATGTTAGCTTTTACATCTTGCATTCATTGTGATAATGTTCTCTACTTTTTTTGCAGGTGGTTGATCGAGGTAAATCCCCATTTGTTGATCAGACCACACCCTCATCTAGGAGTCAGGTAATCCTAGATGTAATCCCTAATATAATTATTTGTGCACACTATTGCTTCAAATACTAAGCAATTTTTTATATATTTCAATTGTAGATATGGGATTCAATTTTTGAAACAGTGTCTCAAAACTCTTTACAAAATGAGGTCTCTCGGTTGATGAGAGATAGTGAAATTAGAGAGTATGCAAACCCATTGAGGGTGCTACAAAGGAAAATGGAAAAAAAATGAGGAACTGATTCGTCTGACATTGGCAATTCCACTAATAGAAGGGATCGAAGAAAGGATTCAATTGTTGTTATAGCAACGTAAACAAGTGGACGTAAGTTATCCAATAAAATTCAAATTCATTTATAAAAACTTTATAATATTTGATTTTATATGCTATTGAACTTATAATACAATGGTTTGAATTTATTGTGCGCTATGGAGATTATCAATGGTGCCCAAGGCAATGTTGATCCCAGTGACAAAACCACTCTATGTACACCACATACTGCTCCCATATTGTCCACTAAACAATTGGCAACATGCTCTGCAACACCCCCGAGGGTAGTGAAGGGTGTAGTTGATGTTTCCCCACCCACAACAGATGTTGTAGAAGAAGGGGTGGATGCATGGTTAGATAGAGATGTGGAATCATTTCCTAGATCTTCTCGTGTGACTAGCACTGGTTCAAGAGTGTGTACATTTTTGGTGAATGAAGAACTAGTTCCAATAAATATAGGGAGGATTCCAGGTCATTATAGATTGTTCAATTTTGTTTTTATAATTTGTGTCTAATATACCGATAATATTTTCTAATGTTGACTAGTGATGGCATTAATGTTTTGTAGGAAATGATCTATTTTATAAACATATGAATGATTTTTCCTTGGATATCTTCGGGCCCACCATCTGCACAATGTGGAACAAGCACCCAAAATATTTAAAGGATGATCTGAATAATTGCTTGGTTAGTATATTCAGAAAAGATACCTTCGATATATCGAAGGTCCTACATAAGGCTGGAAAACATCTGAAGATTGTCTGAGACCAGTATAGGGTTCACCTAGAAAAGAACCCTAGGTATGAGCGCACTCTAATGATTCCCTATATGGAGTTGAAAGCCCTGATGGAAGATGGAAAAGAGAAGGGCCTGAGAAAATCAAGAAAGATACCACCAGGTGGAACAGGGAGGTATGCAATACATTCCAAAATGTGGTGGTAAGCCTTATTATTACTAGTTTGTATATCAATTTGGGTACATCGACTAATGTATTTAAAAACTTAATTAGGCTCTCAGACACATCTAAGGCCACAAAGGAAAGAATTGAAAAAATTGGCCAACACAATCTTGGGCCTGGTGGTTACTCCAACTTGGCGGCCCTATATGTAAGTATCGCAAAACCCGAATTTGCATCCAAATATCATACATATTATTATTTTTGTGTTTTTCTAACAAAAGGATTTAAAATTAATGACATCATGCAAATATGAAGGCTGACCGGTTAGAATAATTTCCCAATGCGGATTACATGAAGCTTGGCTTCGACAGGGCTTTAACGCCATTGTTGAACACCGGAGAGGCTTGTCTGGAAATACTGTATGATCTTTTGCTGATCCATATAGTGGCCAGGTATATGAAAACTATATAGTTTAATGATAATTTATTATTTCTCATGCAATTTGTTCCTTATAAATAAATTAACATAAATTATTTATTCCTTTTTGTGCAAGAAAGTAATGATCCTGTTCATGTCGAGGATGTAGTACATGACCAACCAAATGAAGATCATGCTTCTCATCTTGGTAATGAATTTATTAATGTGCTATTATTTTTTATAGACCATTGGAGATGATGAACATTAATTCTAATTCTACACAATTCAACTGCAGAGCATGTAGATGCAGATCATAACACGGAACATGTTGGGCTTGTACGAGATAATGTTGAACATGTTGATGTTCCCATGGCAGGTAAAAACATACATTCGTAATGTTTTTTAAATGAATTACTTGTATTTATCAAAATATAAATATATTAATGAAATATTTTGACATTATTACAGAAATTCATCACCCCTCGCTTGAAGCTCAACCTTGCGAGTAGACTAGTAGGGATACCAATGATCAGATTCCCAAAGATGTGACTCTAACTAAATATTTAAAGGGAGGAAAAATAAAAAGGAAGTGACCAAACAAATTTTGAGTAATTCTTATTTATAAAAAAAAAAACATTTAATGGGTTTTTCCTCTGGTTCATGAATGAATGTTTGAATGAATGCTTTACTCAATGCTTTACTGATTTTTGTTTCTGTCATTGACTAAATTAATGTTTTAATGAATGAGTTAATGAAAGGTTTTTTCAGATGTTGAATGATTGAATGGTTTAATGAATTATTTAAAGAATTATTTAATGAAATCATCTTTCAATTATTGAGTGAAATAATTTGCAGTAGATGCATTGTTATTTGCATTGTAGATGCATTGTTATTTTGATTGTGAAATAGTGAAATAAGTTGTTATTTTCAAGTATATGCATTGGGTTTGGGGAGTTGAGAGTGATGTGAGGGGGTGGAGGGGCCATAAAAGCTTCCACCTTCACGTGTTTGGTCGTGTTTACTAGAGAATATTAAATTATTCTCAAAATAGAGAGGAGCTCAATTAATTGTAAGGAAGAATACATTAAAAAAATATATTTCTATAATTTTAGTGTATAATTTTCACTATTGCTATTTGAATCCTCCATTGGAACTTGTTAAAGATAGCGTTGAGAAACATTTTCATAGTTAAGAGGAAAGAAATGGAATTTTAATTAGATCGATGGCCTTATATACATAGTATTTTTGGTTATCCATGTTTTATCACGTGATATATTCTTAACAATTAATTTACTTGAATAGTTGAATAGTATTGTAATTTACATTGTAATAGAATTGCATTTATTTAGATTGGTTTTGTTATTTTCATAAACAAACATAAATTTATTTGATGGGTAGTAACATGAAACTATTGCAACAGGACAAAAAATGAACTATGTTGAATGATGTTTTGAAAGGTAAAACATAAGAAGACAGTGTGAAGATCCACAAATCAAGGTATAATTATGTTTTCTTTTGTTTGTTTGAGCTGTGTATTGGGTGTTTTTGCATGTACACACACACACACATTTAGTTGATGATGATGATTACCATACATTGAGGTGAACTATGTTCTATCTGATCTAAACAATTACCTTAAATATTTTGATTTATCATGATAACTAGCCCCTTGGTAATACTTTACCAATACCATATACCTAGGACAAAAAACTTAAATATAGGCATTTCATTACAAGAAATATGATAGGCATTTGAGTTTGATGGGAATATGAAAGGTCAAAAGATAGAAAAAGATAGATAGACTTGTGAGGAAAATGGTATCTGAAGCATTGTTTCCCTATTTTTCTGCATGAGTATATTGTTATCTACCTCCGTTTATCTTTCTCCAGTAGTTTTGTAATTTGTTTCTTAATCTCATATCTTGTTCAACTTTCATGTTTGATTGTGCAGTGGAAAACCTATGTTTATATTTGTGCTTATCCCTGTAGGTTTTGATTTGGGCATGGTACACATTGGTATTTTCAGTTTCCATTGTAACTTTTAACCCCAACATTAATGTGCACTTTATTACTCATAATTGCTAGTTTGTAACAAAGTCTTCTTTGTGCAAATCTTTTATTAGGCATTTATATCTTTCTATATTGCTTCCAATTTATCAGCGAGTTTAAAGTGGTCACTTAGAGAAAACATCTCAAGTCTAGAATACAAAAAAAGAATGACTGCATTGATAATTATGGTAACAAAGTATTGAGATCTGCTTGAAAAAATAAATATATATTTGCTACTTTATTTCTTGAAGGCATTGTTTGAATGCTTAAGTTATCAAAACTATTTATTTTTGTTGTTTTCAGGCAATCTTCCAGAGGTATCCATGGCCCAAAAAAGAGTATCAATCATTTTCACTGATTTACAATGATATATCACTATATTTGGTATGACATCTTTTCTCTAAAGGAAACATTTTCACATTTGTTGGAAACAATTTTGACGTTCTTTCCCAAGGAAAATACGGTTTTATTGAAGAAAGCCCATTTGCAGCCATGACTTTTGGTGGTGCTGATCCTAATCACTTCAAGGGTAAACATCAATATGCTCTTGTTACTCAAAATGGTTACTAGAAGGTATGCAATAGAATCATGTTAGCTTTCTAGGTTTAAGATTGATTGTATTTAAGGATAAACACATGCATACCATGTTCTTTGTATAAGTCAATATTGTTACTAGTAGGTATGTAATGGGATTAAGATACTCTAATAAATTGATTTTGCTATTTCCTTCAGTTTGACATGGGAGACTTCCTCATTGATGACGAATCAACAGGTCAACATATAGTCCATCTTTTTCAATTGGGCACATGATTTCTTCTTAAGGAATCTTATGAAACTATTGATGGCATTTTATGAACATTGTGTTGCAGGTTTCTGTGTTGGAAGTTGTGTTTCTATTGCAGATTCTAGAACTTCTTCCCTAGCTGGTCCATCGGTAAAGCATTCATACCTTTGATATTTTGTAAATTCTTGTATAAGTTAGCGGTGTTTTTAGGTCTGTGCACGATATGCTATTGTTGTAAATCATAAGTGTTTCATAGCCACACCAAGGATATAGGACATAAAAAAGCTATTTCAGAATCATAACCAACATAGTATTGTTAGAATAATCAACTCATAGTTTACTACCTTAGACATTAATTTAATTATATTTGTCTTATTTGCCTAGTTCATGTGTCCCACCTTATGCAAGTTGTCAATTACCTATCAATAGTGGTCCAACTTGCCTAATTTGACCCATGTAGCACTTGGGAAACCTCAAGGAATCAATTCTTCTTTATTCCTGGTCTTCTAGGCGCCCTTCTACTTTTTCTGCTTTATTGCCTGCTTTTTCAGTGTTTTAAGGCAATAGGGAAAGTTTGACTAGGTGAGGTGAACTAGTTTTTTGTCCTCTTCATCCTCCACTCTTTTGTCACTGGAAAAGCATGTATGAGTTGTCATTCCATCACTCTTTAGCTTACCTAAGCCATTTTTCTAATTCGTGAGCTCCATGACAGATTTGGGATCAGCTTTTTACACCTATGGGGGATTTGCTTAATTTTAGTAAGCCTGCTTTATGCTAGATTCGAATTGCTCCTCATGCATTCGAATCCATAATGTATTTTATTTATTCAGAAACCTATCATGTTACAATTTTGGCTATTGTACACTGAGTCAATATAGTTTAGTGTTCAGCTCCAATTTCAGTCTCTTTTGTGAGTGATTTTGTATGATCAATTGTTAATTGTTGTGAGTAAAATTAATATATCATTGGGTTCAATTTCCACATGGTACCAGAGCCATTATAGATCGATTTATCTCTTTCAAAATTGTTTTGCAGGTTCGACATCAGTGACTGGGAGCCTTCTACTGACAGCCGAGACAGATTTTCTAAGCTATGGATCAATCACAGAAAACTATCTTGACTCCTTTCAATTTATTTGAATGGAAAGCAGAGATGGAGATACCGTTGAGAGCGAAAGGCCTCTATAGGGTGACTATGGAAACAGAAGCAAATCCCAATACAGCTGCAGAGAAGATAAAATGGCACAACAGGAGGGATGAGGCCTATGGTCTCCTGTGTCTGAGTATTTCCAGAGACCTCCGTTTCCATCTTGATGGATTGACATCACCAAATGAAGTATGGGAGAATATTGCTGATATTTTTGGAAAGACAGATGAGATGAAGGGACATCAAATCGAAAATGAGCTGATTTCTCTAAGTCCAAATAGCTTTGAATCCCTACAGCTATATTTCTCCAAGTTCAAAGCACTTGTTTTGCAGCTGAAATAGTGTGGGATCGAAAAGAAGTATGGTTAGCTCATCCTGTACATTCTCTCGAAGCTAGTCCCTGACTATTCAGTGTTTGTTTTGACCTTCTATGCCACAAAACTGACAGCTCAAACCTAAAAGATGCCTAGCCTTGCAGATTTCATGGAATCTCTCACACAAGAATAGGATAAGATGGTGTTGATGGGCACCATCAAACCATCCAAAGATCAAGCTCTGATTGCTGGAGATTTGAAGGTGGATTCAAAAAGCAAAAAGAAAGCTAAAAAGACACCTGAGCAAAAGAGAGACAAGAAACAGTCTCCGGAGGAGCCACAAGGTTCCAAGAAGAACTACCAGAAGAAGAAAAACAAAGGAGAAATGGGCAAGTGTGGATACTGCAATAAGGGCAATCACACTGAAAGCTCTTATATGAAGAAGAAAATAGACATGCTGACCCAACTCCTGGAGAATAATGGCATCTCCCTTCCAGACAGCTCAAAGAAGAGAGAAGGAGGATCAAGTTCAGATGACAGAGAGAGAGTTCATGCATTGGTTGCTGGCACATCAAGCTCACCCAGTTTTATAATTGATTCTGGAGCTTCAAGACACATGGTTTCGACCAAGGACGCCTTATCCTCACTTGACATGTCGAAAGGACCACCTATAGTACTGGGAGATGACTCTCTCACTGAAATTTTGGGCAAAGGGAGGATTGATCTTAATCATGGTCAGTTCAGCAATGTATTATATGTGCCTGGTCTTGCCTCCAACCTCTTTTCAGTGTACCAAACGACTCACACTGGGTCTCCTAAGAAGGTCATATTCTCCCCTGATGAAGTTGAGATCACAGAAATCTCAAGTGGTAAATTCATTGCAAAAGGAGTTGCGAATCATGCTCAGAAGGTATACATGCTCTCACACTTCCTACCCTACTCAAACCCCTCTGCTCTTCTGATTCATGCTAATGAAGCAAGCAATATTTGGCATGAAATATTTGGCCACCTAAATTACAAGTATATTTCTGATCTTAGTGAAAAATAGATGGTCATAGGGTTTCCCAAGATAAAATTTTCCAAAGGATTTTGCCAAGGTTGTATCCTAGGAAAACACCCAGAGCACAAATTTGAGAGAGCTAGTCATGAGAGAACCTCTGCACCCCTCAAGCTGATCCACAGTGATGTTGCTGGCACATTCCCTCATATTTCCATGAGTCATGCCAAATATGCATTGACTTTTATTGATGAATTTTCCAGGTATTGCTGGGTTTACTTCCTGAAACACAAGTCTGAAGTTTTTGGCCTCTTCAAAGTCTTTAAGGATTTGGTTGAAAACCAGTCTGGGAGGAAACTCAAGGTCCTCAGATTTGAAAATGGTGGTGAGTATGTCAATTCTGAGTTTATTAATTATTTTTCATATGCAGGTATTCAGGTGCAACATTCTATCCCTTACACACCACAGCAAAATGGTGTTGCTGAGAGGAAGAACAGATCACTAAAGGAGATGGCAACATGCATGATGGAGGCCAAAACTTTGCCACCGAAGTACTGGGCCGAAGCTATAAAATGTGCAGCCTATATCCAGAATAGGGTGCCTCATAAACAGCTTGAATGTATGACTCCTTTTGAAGCATGGAGTGGGCACAAGCCAGATGTGACCCATTTCAGGATTTTTGGCTCAAAGGCTTGGGCTAGAATTCCAATAGAGAAGAGAAAGGCTTTGCATCCCCAAAGCCAAGAGTGTATTTCTGTTGGATACTCTGAAGATTCAAATGGGTACAAGCTGATAAATATGAGCACAAACAAATCCTTCATTGAAAGGTGTGTTCAGTTTGAAGAAGAACCCCTTGCAGCAGTGGAAGTTGGAGAAGCCTCTTCTCCACCTGAGCCTCAGGAAGTAAGTAAAGAGTTTGTTGAACATGCTGATTCTGATTTTTCTGATGGATATGGGTTTATTGCAGACCCTAACAGCCCTACAAGGCAAAAATTGGCAGCCAAGACACTACATGCAGCAGGAGAGCTACCTGGGGATCCCAATGACCCAAGGAAGACTAGATCTCAATTTGAGAGTGGTCTGTGCATTAAGGATCCTATGTTTGATGAAAAATGCTATTTGATGGTGGAGTATGATCCTCAAACATATGAAGAAGCAGTAGGAGATCCAATATGGAAAACAGCCATGAAGGAGGAGTTCAGCTCACTCCAGAAGAGCAACACATGGGAGCTAGTGGATCTTTCCCCAGGGAGAAAGTTAGTCCAGTGTAAGTGGGTCTATAAGACCAAATTTGATGCTGATGGTTAACCACTAAAGTAAAAGTCCAGATTGGTAGCCAAGGGATACTCACAAGTTCATGGCATAGATTATAATGAGACCTTTTCCCCAATGGCAAAGATGGATTCCATCAGGCTAGCCTTAGCCATTGCAGCCTCAAGGAAATGGGAGGTACATCACATGGATGTAAAATGTTCCTTCCTAAATGTATATCTCACTGAAGATATATATATGCATCAGCCTCAATTTTTTTCTACTAACCCTTCTCTTTTGTGCAGGTTGAGAAAGTCATTGTATGGGCTAAAGCAAGCCCCCAGGGCTTGGTATGCCAAGATCGATAGCTTCTTGCTATCACTGAATTTTGTTCAGTGCAAATCAGATCCAAATGTATATTTGAAGTTAGTTAATGGTTCATTAATGATAATTTTGTTATATTTTGATGACCTCCTCATTACAGGAATCTCAAAGGATGAGATTGCTTCCTTAAAGGGTGCTATGAACCAAGCCTTCTCCATGACAGATTTGGGGCTCTTAAGTCAATTTTTTGGGCTTGAGATTGCTCAAACCAAAGCTAGAATCAAGGTGCACCAGTCCAAATATGCCTTGGAATTGCTGAACAAATTCAGAATGAATGATTGTAAAGTAAGCAAAACTCCTTTCCTTTAAGGAGTGAAGCTGGAAGAAGTTGATTCTTCACCTATGGTAAACAATACACTGTATAGGCAATTGATTGGATGTTTGTTGTATCTGACACATACTAGAACTGATATTTCTTATGCAGTAAGTGTGGCTTCTAGATACATGGATCAGCCTCATGAGATCCATTGGAAACCAGCCAAAAGGATCCTTTACTTTGTCTAGGGAACAAGGACACATGGGATCTTCTATAAAGCAAAATCTGATCTTGATTTGATTGAATTTACTGACAGTGATTGGGAAGGTGATAACATAGATAGAAATTCCACATTAGTACATGTGTTTATGCTTGCAGAAGGGCCAATTAGCTGGTCAAGCAAGAAACAGAGTTCCATTGCACTCTCATCTACAGAAGCAGAGTACAGAGGAGTTGTTAATGCAACAACTCAATGTTTATGGTTGCAGGGTTTACTTCAAGAGTGTGGTTTCGAATCAGAGTACTCAAATACCATATACTATGATAACCAGAGTACCATTCGAATCTGCAAAGATCTAGTTCAGAAATAGAGAACCAAACACATTGAGATCCATATGCACTACATCAGAGAGCTTGTCCATGATGGCACCATTCACCTACTCTTCTGTTCATCTTCAGAACAAGTAGCTGATATCTTCACCAAATGATTTTGTGAGAAGACCTTCAGCAATCTCAAATAACTACTGGGGATTGCTGATCATGCTGTGAAGCATGAGTGAAGACAAGATTTCGAAATTTTGTTTTACAGTCCATGTTTAAGGGAGGATTTTCCCAAGTTGGTTTTGCCTCTTTCCTTGGTTGTATGGACATGCAATATGTCAAAGGATGACTAAGCCTTGTTGTTAGGCCCTATAATTTTCTGATATATTACTCATAATTCAAGATTAAGGGGGAGTGTTAGAATAATCAACCCATAGTTTACTACCTTAGACATTAATTTAATTATTTTTGTCTTATTTGCCTAGTTCCTGTGTCCCACCTTATGCAAGTTGTCAATTACCTATCCATAGTGGTCCAACTTGCCTAATTTGATCCATGTAGCACTTGGGAAACCTCAAGGAATCAATTTTTCTTTATTCCTGGTCTCCTAGGTGCCCTTCTACTTTTTCTTCTTTATTGCCTGCTTTTTCAGTGTTTTAAGGCAATAGGGAAAGTTTGACTAGGTGAGGTGAACTAGTTTTTTGTCCTCTTCATCCTCCACTCTTTTCTCCTTGGAAAAGAATGTATGAGTTTTCATTCCATCACTCTTTATCTTTCCTAATCCATTTTGCTAATTCATGAGCTCCATGATAGATTTTGGACCAGCTTTTTACACCTATGGGGGATTTGCTTAATTTTAGTAAGCATGCTTTATTCTAGATTTGAATTGCTCCTCATGCATTCAAATCCCTGATGTATTTTATTTATTCAGCAACCTATTATGTTACAGGGTTGGATATTGTACACTGATTTAATACAATTCAGTGTTCAGCTCCAATTTCAGTCTCTTTTGTGAGTGATTTTGCATGATCAATTATTAATTGTTGTGAGTAAAATTAATCTATCACTGGGTTCAATTTCCACAAGTATTATAATTTAAACCACTTTTATTTTAAATCAATAGTAGTAGACAATTTTTTCAGCTAACAAGTGTAAGTATTAACAACCATCATGTATCATCACATATGCATTATTATCATCATTTATATTAACTATAAATACTATTGTATATAAACATGAATTACCAGTTGAGTTAACCATTATTTTAAGGGTTTATACAAGTACTCCTTAGCCTGGAAAGAATGCTTTTGCAAGGCAGAATTCAATGATATTATTGATATTTCCCCATAACTCAAATATGACCCTAACTTGGTTGATTTTGCAGGTTTGTTTGATAGGTTTTAGGGCTATAAATGATAGTAACACTGATCAGTAAGGAAAGAATCCATAAATTTCCCTACTAAACAATTAAATGGGGTTGTTGTAAGGCAGAAAGTAACCTTTTATCAAGGCCAAATTATCCCAACCCCTGAAACCTGTCAAATATGAAACCCTAACTTTGACTTTTGACTGGTTTTTTTATGTTGCTTCTCAAGTTTGTGGATGTAGACAAGAAGATAGGTGACCCACTAGAGGATCTAGGGATAAATAGGTAGGCCAAAATTTGACAGTGGCTTAGAATTTGAAAATTGTTGTTATTTTTGGATAATTGAATTTTATAAATTTCTAAGGTTTTCTAGTTTATAAAAACTTGGATCTAATCTAACACTACATTAATCACACAAATTCATCTATTTACACATGAAATACTAAATTTTAATCAAAATGACAAATCTTATGGTTTTTGTGAAATTTACTTCAAACCCAAGGCCATGAGGGATGGTGATCGGCCTCCGTCTTGGAATATTTCCCTAAGGCTCACCAACTAGGACTTCCAAAAAAAACCTCTAGGGTTTGTTGGAGGATCCTAATTAGGGAAAAATTAAGAGATCTAAGGACAAACAAGAGAAAAATCCTTCAAGAGGATGTTTTATAACATGTAAAAGTTGACAAAAGCTAGTAAAAAGCCCTAATTTAGAGAAAACACGGCATTACAACCACCATTCAATCCATAGAAGCATAATTTCACCAAAATTTATCAATGGAACAACCAAGAAAACCCTAGATCCTCCTTGTGCTTTTGTTCTTACAACAATGATAGCATCAATCTTTCATGTGCATGAAACCCTAGAATCCACCCATCATTTTACCGTAAATCCAAAGAAGAAATAGTAATATATTTGACAACTTTCCCTTGTGAATCCATAGGCAAGCCTATATCAGAGCATCTTCTTCGCATGAAATATTTTACTACATCCATTGATTTGCAGATAATGGTGCTTCCACGTGATTTAGTATTGTAATTGCAAGAGGAACTTCACAAACATTTATAGATTCTCAACCAGTTGTAAAAGGACAAGCAAGCATACATTTACCAGAATCCCAACAACTATTTAAAGGATCAAATACAATCACCTGTCTCTTCTATTGAACAATCATAGAGTGAAATTATGTTGCATATAACTTGATTTTAGTTGTGTTACTCAATCCACCACCCTAGTGTGTAGGATCCGCTAACAATTGGAACATGTTGATCTACCTTAGCTACCAAACTAGGCATGTGTGTTGTTTCGGTGGAAGGACTATTAATGTTCAAAGGTGTTATTGAATATATAATACTTCTAGTTGATGCAACTCTTCTTGCAATGGGGACCATAAGAAGAGAGTTTGATCTATCTTGGGCAAACAAAATTGAAGGCTGCACCTGTTCATTTTGCAAATGAAGATCACTTTAATTGATTCCAGTCAGTAAGGTATAAAGAGTTTCCATACCTAGTTGTTTCTCCCTTTGTTTCCTAACTACTGCAGAAGATTTCATGTTATATGATGGTCCAAGAGAAGTAGTAGACACAAATATAAATGTGAGAGGTTGTGATAGTTCGCCTTATTTTGACAATGGTGTTGACTGCAGATCACCTCTAACCTCTACTTTTTGGAATTCCTTGGAACTTTTGACCAATTTTATATTTTGGAAAATTTCATGCCTTTTTTTAGCCTTTTGACCTAAGCTAGTTGGCCTTTTCCTCCTTAAGGTTCGATATGCTATTGTACAATATGATATAGCATATCAATCACTTTTTCTGCACTTGTTGAATTTATGAAGTTCTTTGTCAATAAAAGAACTTCTCTCTAGCCCTTATTTTTAATTGACAACTAAATTATTTTTCTATCCTTTATATTGTCCTGAGTTCTTCTCAAGTGATTTATATCTCCATTGGGCATCCACAAACTACTTATATTTTACATTTTAGTCATTCGGTTGACTTGGACTTGAGAATGCATTTTATTTATATTTTTGACAAAATGATTATATATCATCACTCATTTGGAATGTTGAGTTAAAATATATCATATCTAAAACACTAATTAGATTATTTTGATGCATAAAATTCAATGATCACCATCAAAGTGTGTGCTCTAGAACAAAAAGGATATATAGAAGCATACCATACTGATATGTCGTAAGAGTTGTCAGGTAAAGAACTGTAAATGAAAAGGACATAGATTATTTACATATTTATTGTAATAATCTCCACCATTATATATGTGAAGGATATTGATCCCCTTACCAAAATGTTTCTCTGCAAGAGCTTTAAAATATCAAAGAAAAGCAAACACATCAGCTTTTTTTTTAAGAAGTAGACCCCTGTGTATATAGAGATCTAATCAATGAAGGTTAGAACTTAGTACGTATATTTATTTAGTCATAGATAGGTGAGGAAAGGGACCAGGCACAAAATCAAGAAGTGATGTGGCTCTCTTAGCCTTTCCTTTCTCAAATATCTCTTCAAGGTGCCTACCAAGAGTATATATTGACCAAAATCCATCTAAGAAGGATATAGGTGGC
Organism: Pseudotsuga menziesii; assembly: GCA_001517045.1. Taxonomy (NCBI): domain Eukaryota; kingdom Viridiplantae; phylum Streptophyta; class Pinopsida; order Pinales; family Pinaceae; genus Pseudotsuga; species Pseudotsuga menziesii. The sequence goes on along the minus strand of LPNX010607278.1, from coordinate 17,779 downwards.
AACCCCACTATGTCATCTTGTTTGATTAATTGATGCAATTAATGTAAGTTAGTATGCCCAAAGATATCATGCCATAACTTACTAACATCATTAGAATGCATTAACAAAGCTAGAGTAGGAGTTTTAAGCAAAAAAACTCTGAAAAAACATACAATTTAATTTTGTGATCAACTTTTCTAATTGAAATCTTTCAATTTTTTTTTTTGTTAAATCTACCAACAGGCATCGCTTTTTTTATGGTGTTCTGACACTTCTGTGAAATATCCAACACCTGAAGGCAATTATCAACCCACTCTTTGTATCATCCTTCCGATGGCAATGTCATGACTCCGACACTTCAGCCCACCAGACGACCGACGATTCATGTGTCGGTCGGAGTAAAAAATCCAATGCTTTCTAGATAAAAATACTGACGTCGTCATCATGCATTCAACACTTCTTCCTGTCGAAAGGCTAACCCTTTAAGTGTTGGAGGGAATCAGATTTCTGATGGTTTATGCATGTTTTGATTGACACTTTGAAAGAGAAAACTGTCGAATAGGAGACACCATGGTGTGTCAGATCTTTGACCCACTCTGGTAGCATGTCGAATATTCGACGTCATGCCACCGATGGCAAAAAAAAGTGTATGTGTTGAAGATGCAACAGAGGAGTGTCGAAATTCAGAGATGCAAGGCGTCGGATTTTGGGTTGAAATTATGTTGTGAAGAATGAATTAATTTTATATAAATGTCATATGAAAAATGTTCATGGATGAATATAAGAAAGAAAAAAAATATTATAGAAAAAAGTGCTATGATAATCATCATTAATTCATTTTTGAAATTTTAGCTAAACTAGATTGGGGTAAATAATATTTTTAATAGATGTGATGGGAAGGGAATGATGAAGGGTTAACTGGAGGAGGAAGGCTTAGTCGGGGGCTTGCGAAGGTAGGAAGACTAACAGAGAAATGGGCGAAGGAAATGGGGGAGGTAGGAAAGACTCCTCAATAGTGGTGTCTGTAGGACCGGATATTGGGGATATCTCTTTTGATCTACATCATTCTCATATCCAAGCAAAAAAACTGATGGTGTGGAATCCAAGGTAGTGCATTCCTAAAGTGAACCTGATTTCGACCTAATCGATCAGATTTTCAAATATTAGGGAAAGAATCTAGTATATGAATGATCACAAATTAATCAGGAAGTTTGTTGGAATGCAACCTTCGTAAAAATCCATTATCTAGTGGATGAATACTACCTTGAAACCTAAGGGGCACTATGATCTTCAATTGGGATCTAAGGGTTTCTTCACCATATATTTTATTAATCTGGAGGATAGGAACAGATTTATGGATGGTAGTGTGTACTTATTCCTGAAACCTTGGAAGGACACGTTCTATCTGAAAAATGAAGATATGAAAGTGGCAACAATATGGATTAGGTTTTACTCTCTTTCGAGTGAATATTGGGATCCATAAATTTTAAAATAATTAAGGGAACTCCTTGGGAAAATTCATTAAAATATCATAAAAAATAAGATATAGATATACATGGATTATGCTAGGATATTTGTTTACATGGACCTAGAAAAAGAACTGGAAGAAGCAATCTGTATTGCTCAGGAAGATGAGGACTAGGTTCAAACCCTAGATTATGAATAGATCACATGTTTTGTTGTCGCTGACATGAATATGGTCATTTGTATAGGTATTTCTCCATGAATAGTTCAAATAAAATTCCAGGGAAGGAAGAGGAAAATAAGTACCAAAGGTTCACAAGGGTTTCATTAAGGAAGCAAGGAGGATGAAAGAAGGAAAACCATGATGTGAACAAGAAGGTAACACTTTCAAAAAAAATTGAGGTCTTAGATGAGATATTGGAAGAATCATTGGATAAAAACTAGTGGACAAACCAGAACTCCATCCATCCTTAGAAATTATGAATATCCTTTCTCTTATGGGGGAAGAGATAACAGAAGAAATGCAACAAGAGTCATGGGAACAAGACACAGGAGAGGAAGCAGAGGACATGGATAATGGAGATATCAATCTAGAATGGATTGAGAAGGAATGTGCAAATAAGGGGAAAGGTTATGTCCCATAAGAACAATTGATCATGTTAAAATAATACATCCTTAAATATCGGGTCGTGCACTAGCTAAGGATAAGCTCATAACCCCATAAGGAAATGAAACAAAAGTTTGAACAACCAACCAAGAATACGGGAAAAAAATTTAATAGACAAAGAGTAGTAGAAGTAGGTGGACATTTGGTAGAGTCAGGAAAATACCCTTCTATTAAGGATTCTCTAGGATTATAAGTTTCTCAATGAATAGTTTTTCATGAAATATTAGGGTCTTAAGTAAGAATATTAAGTGAACAAACCCAACCATTTTTTTCTTAGATGAAACTAAGTGCTCGGCAGGTCATATCCAGGATCTGAGTAATAGAATATTGAAGGGGAGAGAAGGGGTAGGGATTGATGCACAAGGATATGTGGGAGGCTTTGGAATCCTATGGGACCTCACTAGGGTGAACCTTGGGGGTTTCTAAGGCAATCGATGCTCCCTCTATATAGAGTGCAAGGTTGTAGGGTTTATAGCTGAAGGTATGATCATTAATATTTATGCACTTCACAATGCTAGGGAAAAGAGGGAATTCATCAAGTCTTTTCAAAAACATAGGGATAGGAGGCCCGTTGATCACTGGGTGTTGGGAGGGGTTTTCAATCTCATTACCTCTCTAGAGGAAAAGAAGGATGGATGACACAAGCTCAAGAAAGAAACTAAGATCTTCATAGATATTATAGAGGAACTTGTACTTGTAGATGTTAGATCTTCATTCAACTTCGTTCCTCAGACTAGGCTCACATCATTGCCCAATTAAACTAATGTGGAGTGGGTTTGGATCCCAGATCAAAAATTGCTTAAGATTTGAACACTTATGGTTGGAGCATCCAAATTTTGATGAGAAAATTAGACTTTAGTGGGAAGATCTTAGTGAAGGACAGGGCCAAAGTATGTACAAATTCCAACATAAGTTAAAAATTATGAAAGATAGGATTAATAAATGGAATAAGGAGTGATTTGGTAATATTTTTGCAGACAAAATGATCCTAGAAGCACATCTACAAGAGATTCAATCCATTGGGATGAATGGAGGGTATACCTATGACCTAAAAATAAAATAACTTAACCTAAGCTCCAAGTGAGAAGAGCGAGCCAAACAAGAATAAATTCTCTAGAGACAAAATTATGGGAAGTGGTGGCTAAAAGAAGGTGAAAGGAATACAAATATATTCCAGCATTCGATCATCCAAAATAGGATGAAAAAAAAATCATTTCCATTAAAAAAACTAGGGGGGGGGACGAGTGGAAACTAGGAGGGAAATATATAACACTTTAATTCTCTATTTCACAGATATTTTAACTAAGTCAAGGAAGGGGAAGAGTGGAAATGTAGAGAAAATAAAAGTCCTATATTTTCTCTACCTACACATGAGTAAAATTATATCCTAATAAGACCCATAACCCTCATTGAGGTTAAATAATTGATGTTCTATATGCAAGAAGGAAAATCCCTCGGCACAAATGGATTTACTATGAACTTCTTTCACCACTTCTAGGATCTCATCAAAATGGAAGTGTGGAGGATAGTTGAAGACTCTAGGGTCTCTAGAAGGACTTTTAAATCCTTCAATGCAATTTTTCTCACCCTTATTCCAAAGTGTGAAGTTGTGGACTCCCCAAAATAATCCACGACCATAATCCTTTTCAATGTCATTTACAAAATTATTAGTAAGGTAATAGCAAATCATCCGAAACCCATCTTTTTAGGTTTAATTTCTCCTGTGATTCTTCACTCCTTAAAGGTAATAAAAATACTAGAAATGATGGTTAAGTTAGAGATAGAAAAAGCACATGAAAAAATTAAATAGCAATTCAATTGAAGCATGTTAAAGGATTTTTGGTTTAAGAAAGACTAGACAGAGTGGATAATTAAATTACTCTCATCTTTTTAATTCTCCATCCTGGTGAATGGAGACCTTTATAGAATCATTAATCATTCAATAGGTATAAGGAATGGAGACCCCTTATCCCCCTTTCTTTTCATTCTCATGGCGGAAGGTATTGGAAGATCAATAGAAGCCTTAAGGGATAGCAATGATATCAGAGGGATCCAAAATTATCTGAGGGTAGTAGAACAAATACATCAATGGTTTGTGGATGATAAAATGCTAATGGGATATCCATATGTCGAATAATCTAGGAATCAAAAGAAATGTCTGATGAAAGTAAATCCTCGTGGCTAGAAACTAATGATCAAAAATCACAAGTCTTCTTCTTAACCACTCCCAAGATCTCAGTACAGAATATTAGTCAGGTCTTGGGATTTTAGGAGTATTCCTTCCCTTCAAATATATAGGAACCCCCTTAGTTAATTTGATCGCTAAAAAGGGGTCTTGATCAGACTTTCTAGACAACATGAAAAAATAGATGACAAATTGGACCCTATGACCCCTAAATCTGGCTAGTAGACTAGTACTGGGGAAATCCATTTTACAAGCCACACCAACTTACCTAATCAGTACCCTAGCAACTGCAAAACCCATTCTTAAGGAGATCAAGAATATGCAATGAAAATTACTGTGGAGCAGAAGCGATGAAACGTTGAAGTCATTTCTCATGAATTGGGAAATGATCTACACTCCAAACCACTAAAGGGCCAAGTATCAAAGACCCTACAAAGGAAAGTGTGATGAACAAAAAAAAAATATGGTGTATATGGGCCTACCATGCTTGAGAATCCTAGGCAGAGTTGTTGAGATTTAAGTACAATGTCAGTTGGGATGATCGAGACCTCATAAGGGTCTCAGACGTTATTTTGGGATCTCATATTTGGCATACTACTTGGAAGGGAATACGATTAGTTCAGGAGCATAATTTTTGGGAATACAGTAACGATAAAACAGACGGGGTTTGAAAAGAATATTAGCAACAATTACCCCCTCTTAGGCATTGTAGAGAATTTCAGCAGATTCAGGAGGATAACATCTCACAAGGAATTTCCAAGGTCAAGAATATATGGGGATATTAGGAAGATGACTAGGACTTCTGCATTTAGGAAGAGATTGAATGGTGGGAACGCTTCGGACCTGGGGAAGAAGTTAAAATATTGGAATAATCACTCGACAACATACGTGTAAGAACACATTCCGGGATGAGAAGATGTGATGGGGTTATAGAAAAAAAACATATTTAAAAATGAAATAATCCTATGACATTCTGACTGAATATGATACCCTACCTACAAATTAAAAATGGGTTAAGTTGTGGAAGAAGAAACTGTGTCCCAATATTTCAATTCCCAGCTGGATACTAATGAGAAACATAATATTTACAGGAGAAAACCTCATGGAAAGAGGGATTCTAGGACCTTACATGTGTCACTTTAAGAAAGCTAGATTAAGAAACCACCATCCATCTCTTGGATGCTTGTAAGTTCTCCTATTCCATCTATGACCAAGGGGTGGATATATTTAGGAGATCAAACATGGTAAGGAGAAAAATGTCCAAGATGCTATCAAAACGAACCAGTAACCCCTTCCAAAAATCCATTTTTCTATTGATTGTAGGATTTGCTACTGCATTTATTTCTCTGGGAAGTATAGAAGGAACAAAATGTGAGGACCTTCCAAGGGAAGGTGATGTCACCAAGTAGATTATGGATTTCCATAACTATCATAATGAAAGAAACTGTTGAGACATAAACTTGGTAGAACTCTAAGTGGGAGACCTTGAAGATAGAAGCTCACATCCTGAGGGTGTGGGGTTTGCCTGGACCACCACTGTAAGAAATTACAAGGACTAGATCTACTAGGAAGGTGATAGGTTTAGAAATATATAAGCCTCATCCTAAGGGGTTTTTTAAGCTCAACTTCAATGGTGCCTCAAAGGGAAATCCTTGTCTAGCATGCTATGGATGCATCACTCAAGATTATAGAGGATTCATGATGGGTTTTAGGATGAGGTTCACTGGTTGGGAATCCAACCACGTGGCTGAGATTGAATGCCTTCTGTAGGGTCTTCAAATGGTCATTGAAAACCAATGGACTCCTATAAACATTGAAGGGGATTCCTATGTGGCTATTCAGCTGGACACGAAGCATTAAAATAGATCCCATATTAACAAGGTGGTACCATCATGGAGACTAGAAGGTCTCTTGGACAAGGTTAGAGGGGTCTTAGCCGAAGGGTTAGTTGTCAACATTATGCAAATTTAGAGACAAGAAAACAAGGTAACAGATACTTGGAAAACATTGGGACTGAGACCTGCTGAGCTGTCAAAGCAAAGGATTGGAACATGGTGATGTATAAGAGATGGTGGGAAATTTATGTGAACCTCATGATCTAGGACACAAAGTACATTAATGATACAAGTTATGCAGGACATTGGGTAGGCTGATACCTCTAAATAGGCATGTAGTAATGGAGCTGGCCATGAGGTAAATTCATGTGAGAGGCATGCGCGAACTAATCCCACTTCAGACCATCATCAGAATCCATGAATTCAAGATATTATAGTACAAACAGAAATGAAAGAAAGGAAAGGGAAATATGTATTCCTACATGATATTTATATGATCCGAACCACAAATGGAATTCAAAGTATCATGATTTATACTACAACTATTGTGTGCCTGATCAGTAAATTTCTATTTAGGGAGATGGAAGGTGACGAAAAAAATTACATAAGTAATAATTGTTCTATGTTTTATGTATCCAACAGTAACACGAGTTTGGGGTTGCACAGTCTGATGAGTTCCTAGAGATGGTGGGGGGGAGATCTAATGGAGGGTGGAAAATGGAGAGGGAAGCAATCTTTAAATTAGGAGGAGGCATCTGGAAAGGAATCGAGAGCCCAAAAAAAAGGAATTATGGGAATAGTGGATGTATGATCTCGAGTTACCATCGAAAATTCAACAAAGAATTAATTCCATGGAGATACAACTTGGGATAATCTGAATATAAATATGCTTGATGAAGGATGTTAGAAAGCAGAAGAATGGATTTGTGATGAGGGTTTATGAATTTGTGATAAGTGTTTATGAAAAAATGATGGAACTTTTATAGGTTATGAAAAATATTATTAGGCAGATGGTTTGGGATAGACAGGAGGATGGTTCAATAGAGGAGAATCTAGATCAATCGCAAGTCCCCATTATTGCAGAAGTACAACATTTTCACATGAAGGTTGATTCTCTCATTAAGGGTATTGGCCTTCAGGTTCTCTCCACCTTCTCGAGTGGTTTCCTAGAAGTCATATGAGGCGACAATGCACCATGGAGACATCCTGGATCTTCCATTTATTCTTGTTGGATAAGGTCGAGTGGTCAGAGGTATGTTATATCAATTTTTTTCTCAAGATTTAATGATTCCTATCTGAAATATGGTTAGCTTGTTTTGACTCTAAGGTTAGTAGTTTTTGGTTGTATGCTTCTTAGCAGTCGGGTCCCTCTTTTATTTAATCTGTGGAGGATGAATTTTTTTGGAAACTACAAACCCTTGGGTCCTAGAATCTTGCTCAAATTCTCTATGTAATCAGTGTTTATAGGGAAGTATGGTTGGTTAGAACATCTAGGGGAAAAGGGAAATTTTTTATTTTGTAGGACAAGTTTATACCAAATTTTTCAAGATGTAATTATATTTTATGCTGTTAATATAATGAATTCCTTATGACTTACAAAGAAAAATTAATAAAAAAAATTATAATATGGTATGAGAGTCGTTTTGAAAGAGTTCACTGTATAGCCGTAATGACTACAACAACTGCAACTATCATAAATTAGGGATCAATGATTATATCATTTCAATCAATAGATCAATATCAACCTTTTCATAATGAAGGCACATCTTTCCATGAGGGAATATTCAAGTTTTATGGTTTTTCAATGCTGACCTAAAAAATGCTAGGGTCAAGAACTAGGGCTGGACACTTTAAGAATTTATATAAACCAATTGGGTTAAACCCAAAACTTCCTCAAGTCACCCTAGGAGGGCGCATATTTATATCGAAACAAAACTCAGATATGGGTAAATTATGGGGAGTTTATCTATTGTTTCCTCTGAAGACACATTAATAATCCCTCTTCAACTAGAGGGGTTTTTTTGTACATAATCAATCTTTTCCAGGATTGAGGCTTTACTATGAATTCCTGGAATGTTGCTCATATGTAGATGTGTACCATGTCTTGAATATAACTTACTAGAAACCTAAAAAATCTTTACTACTTTTCAACATGCTCTATCTAGAGAAACACATGTGATCTTCCTTGGTCATGATACTCGTATAATTTCATATATATATGAAACTCTATTTCAATGACCAGGACATATTTGAGTCCACATACACCTGTACCATGTAGGTACAAGAATACATTCTTTTTACATGTTTACGTATAGACTGCAAAGAATACAGGGACCTGTGAATAACCAAATACATCTCAACTAGATTAAGGTCCTCCAAACATGAAACAAGAATTTTAAAATTTTATATTTATCATCATATGTGTGGCCATGAATTTGTAGTCCATCATCCTAAAAATGTTCAGTATCTTTTACTGCACATTTTCCTTAACTATGGAAATTCTTGGTCTCGTGACTGCCACCCATTAATCATAGGAATCATAACAAGATTCTAAAATTTTGTTTTGATCTTCCTTCTGAATTATGAGCATCATGCAAGTCTCCATTTTATAGTAGATACATTAACCAGCTACAGTGGTTCTTGAGTATCTATCGAGACTAGAAACTCCATCTCGCCATGTGAATGTGAAAATCACAATTTGGTTCCTCCATCATGGATACTTCATGTTCATCTATGTATGAATATCTTCTTGAAACATGAATGTAAATAAGATAATTTAATTATGTTCAAGAGTCTTAACATCTATCAGAATAGGATTAAGGACTCTATTCTGATTTCTTTCCTAATACATAGGATTCTCCCGATATGCTACTATAAGCCTCTTGTTTCATAGGATCTCGTTCTATTTCAAGATCAGCTATTAGAATTGCTCTTCATTCAATACATGTCATTTTTCAAATAGGCTAGGACATATACTTCTTTTCCCTACAAGCCAATTTAATCAAGTTATTAAAAACCTAGTATAATATATCCATTTCAATAAAATGACAAGCAACACATGCTAGCATGCAAAACATTCTAACCAATGTTTTAGTATAATGATATCTCATGAATTTTAATCACATAAATAACTCAATGTATTTGTAGTGGTTCATATATTTATGTAGAAATTAAATCAATGTTTCGAGATGACCCCATTCATATTTCATCTAATGTTTTGCAGTTCTATATCTCTCTTATATTTAGATCTCATGAAGATTTCTATAGACCCTTATTCTTCTTAACATGATTTTATCTATTTACTAATAAAATAGAAATATTGTAACATATGCTTTTAATCATGTTTATACCATAACATCATTCCTAATCGAAGAAATATAGATTGCAATGAAACAAAATCTTATTTTATAAAAGCATGTGATAATCAAATAATCATGCATCCTAATATTCATATCTCATGAATCAATGATGCATCTCTATATTTGTATCTTTATGAAACGATAATGGATTCTCTATATTCATATATTACAAAAATTCATGCAACTCTATATTCATATCTTAAGAATAATCATGCATGATCTACATTAATATCTTATAAACAATCATACATGTTCTATATTCATATTTTATAAAACACTCATGCATGTTGTAGATTCATATAGTATGAATTTAGTTTATTTGAAAATAAATGAAAGACAATCAACATATATGCTCACATTTTCTAATCTCAGGAATACGAATCTCTATATGAATGTAATGAAAACAGTCAAAAACATATAGATATAAATATCATATAATAACAAATTGTAGTACCTATATTATATTGTTTTCCATTCTTCCTCTTGATAACTACTTCCTTGCGGAGATTGCTAGAGTCTCTCGGTATTGATCTCTTTACAAATTTGAGTGCATGGAGGAGGTAGTGAATCTCAACATGGAGAAATTGGATCCCATGCAAACCAGAGTGAATCCTCATCTTCAAGGAAAACTTCTTCCAATGATCATCCTCTTCTTTGAATTATATATCAACTCTATGAGGATCCCATTATACATAAGATCCATTGAATAATGATAATATCCAAACCACATATATAAGGGTTTTTTCGTTAATTCATCCACTTTGGGAAAATAGACATGACATGAATTTTGTGAATTGCATATTCCAGCACCTACTTGTATCTCTCAAACAGTTGTGAATTTTTTAAAACAGTCTCTCAATTAAGCTAAATAAGCCTCTCAAGGAAGTGGGTTTTCAACCATTTTATCAGATTCCTTATGGATTGATCACAATGTCTCCATGAAATTTGTCTTCGGAAAAGTGACGAAGAATGGTGCATATTGACTTTCTCTTTAATTCACCCTACATTGGATAAAGACTCCTCACCCACTAAGGTAATGTAGACAAATACATAATTCTCCTTAAAAAGTGTTAACACCCTTGCCTTCCATGTGTTGAAGTTGGAAGAACCTTCACTGTCAGTCTTGTGGGTGGATGTAGATCAATGCCATAGATATTATCTCTTTGCTCAATATTTCAAGATGTACGTAGGCTTTATTTTGTTTTGTAAACTAAGCTCTTGCACACCCTTTCTATGATACTATTTTAGTGATTGAGAAAAAATATGAAGATAATTGAGCTTTAAAATTTAATCCACAATAATAGTGCATATAGATATCATAAATATTCCAAAGACATAAATCAAACCATAGAACATAGGATATATCGTCGGAAAACCATCCACTCATTCGAAGGATTAAAAATCCATCAAAAAATTTTAGAGTATGATTGATAATTGGTAGAGGATGATTACAACACAATATCATATTTGTTTTCTCGAGAGCACAAGAGAAAATAGATGAAATGGAACCCTGTGATGGTCTTTCTAAGTTCATAACAATTTAATAAAAATTCAAATTGGGTCATACAAGGAATGTAGTGAATATTTGCATGCTTTAATAACTTGTTAACACTGAGAACATGGTCTTATGTTCAACCATGCACCCCCACTAATTCACTGATTTTAATTGTCTCTAACTAAGTTTTTAACTGAATGAACTAAATTGAAATAAATGGAATTCCATGTACCTGAATGGAACTGAATGTAACTGAACAGAATTGAATGTAACTAAACAAAACTAAATGTAACTAAACATAACTAAATGAAACTGAACATAACTGAAAAAAATTGAATGTCACTGAACATAAAATAATATAACTGAACAAAACTGAATGTAACTAATGATTCTTCATCAATACCATGTTCAACAACCACTTACATAAACTAAGGAGTTGATTCCTTAATTAAATGAACTTTGTTTATCACAACTAAGACTCAACTTATGTGTTATTAATTCGAGTTCACTTTGAGGCATACATGGGAAATTCAAAATCTCTCTCTATCTCTATGCTCATATTAATTTTCTTTGCATGGTCCATATGTGTTTTCATTAATTATATATATCATATCATACTCATAAGAATTATTTTGAACCTATGATCATATGTATTACTCTAGATCATATAGTCACATGCTAAAGTAAATCACTCTATGGGTATCTAATCCCTAAAGGAGACTTGTAGCACACATAGTATATCTTTGAGACTTAATACAACATGAGTCATGTGAACTTAATACACCATAACTTTCAGAATTGATACAACACAAGTATCATAGCTTAACAAAAGGTAATCATATTAACGATAATATCCTTCTACAAGCATCTCTTTTGAATATGACAATGTCATGTGAAATTAATACAATATAAGTTTCAGACTTGATATAGCACAATTCCCATACCTTAATACAACATAAGGTCAAGGAGAATATGTGAAACTAATTACAACATAGATTTCGTACTTGATTACAACATAATTCTTAAACCTTAATACAACATAAGGTCATTGAGAATAACTCCCGAAGCTATAATCTCAACATATGCAACTCTCCATATGGACATTGAAATTTTTTTTGTCTATGGCCTTGAGAGTCGTTGCATCGGACTCTGTGTACCATACAAAATATAACCACATCCCCACTTTGTACCTTCTTCTTGTTCAAACTGCTCGATCACCTTCATCCGCAAATCATACAAAGTGTACACCTTCATTACCTTCAAAGTGAAATATTCAGTCGTTAACATGTATAATATCTACCTACCATCATTGTAAAGGATGTTTCTCCACCTTCGGATTTATATATTCCCATGACCTTTGTACTATTATGTATCCTTGACTACTTAGTTAGGAAAACAAGGTGACCAAGTATTTTTCCTTCCTTAAAGTATTATAGGTTGGTAAAATGAACATTGCAACTACATACTCTCATCTTAAAAAGGAAATCCTACATATTTGAAACTCTCATCCAATCAACCATGTATACAGTAGTGAGAATTTTAGTTCCATATCCAGTATTTGTCTCATAGCCACAACCACTACAATGAGATATGTGTACGATAATTTGAGTCCATAATTTTATTCCAATTAATATTCTTGGAGAGCATTGCAAAGAGGCCAAATCCATACATGTCTTTTTCACGTGAGGGACTATACAATCCAAGGACCTCTTGCTTTATGTCCAAAAAAATCCATGCAAATGTCCACCATAATTATGACCTTAAATGATCAACCAAGGCTTTAATTATTCCAAAGGTGTAGTCTTCTTGTCACAATATCCTCGAGTGTCAACCCTAATCTCAATTCTTGCCAACTTACAGACATAAAGTATGCATTAGTGTATCCAAAATAGAAACGGTACTTTGGAAACTATGGATCAAGATATCATCTTACAATTTTATTAGTCCATATAATGAAGGTAAGGAGGAAAATGTCATGAGAATAAAACCTCCCCTCAAAATGGACATGAAGTAAAATGTTTAAATATTGTAACTTCGAATAATATTATAAATGTATTTTACTGATCTAAACTAAGGGAGATGAATTATTCCTTTTCCAAGATGTTACTATTGTATTTTTTCATCAAATAGTCATGAGCTATAACCTCCATTCTAAGTCAGGTCGATAGTATCCTCTTGAATATAATATAATATTGTTTTGTGTCTTCCTAGGTGAAGTCGGCCAAGTAAGTTTCTTGGGGAAAACTTGTTAGGGTGAAATTAAAGTGACAAAAAGAGTATAAATAGAAGAGTTGTGTTCCTCATTTAAACAAATACTCTCACTTCTCTAGCGCATGCAAGAAAGAAAGAGACAGATCAACAAGGATAAGGAGTACATGTTTTTGGGTTTTATATTATACATCTATATAGACGAATTTTTACTACGTTTTCTTCCCCTTGAGGGTTTCCTAGGATAAATATAATTTTTAGAAATGGAAGAGTTTAGGACCTTATGGGTGGAGTATAGAGTTTTTCATGGGTGTCTATGAAACTATTGTTCCATGTCTATTCGGTGTAATTAAGGAATCAATATGTCATGGTTTCATACATCCTCCTCTAAATTCCACCCTTATTCCACACATTCTAAATTCCAATCATCCAAAAAACTTGGTATAATTATGTCTTACAGCCCTCTGCAATATACCCTACAATCTAATTGCTAAAATCATTGGGAGGAGGTTGAAAAAAATCCTTTCAAAATCAATCTCGAAGGAACAGTTTGCATTTTTAGAAGGGATACAACTTCATGAGGCTATCAGTATTTCCCAAGAATGTCTTTATGATATGAAAACTAGAAAGTTAAAAGGTGTGGTAATATAAAATTCTGATTCACAACAATATCTACAATAAAAGATATTCCTCATAGTACAAGAATTTGACAAGCCATTCACAAAACAATGTTAAATAGGCACAATGACTGTAACACTCCAGTTTGACCCCATTTGCATTAAATATATATGATGTAAATATTCTAATTAATCATGGTGTGGATCTAAAGGAAAAATCCACACCATTGATTTATCATTTTATGTTTCGGCAATTAAAATCGATGCTGATGGTATTTTGTGCTAGCCAACATATTATAATTTTCAACATCATATAAATATGCAATTTTATTAAAGACCCACAACCAGCTATGTCAATGAAACAAATAATGAGACGGGGGCATGATTTCCTAAGGATGAGGGGGGGATGTTTAACCTTGACCCATTGGGTAAAATCCATGTGTCAAAAGAAAACACCCAAAAATGTATTCCCATTCCCTCATGCATTCACGTTTTCATATTCTCTCATGTTTTGGAGAGCGACATAACGTTTTTGATAATCCATCCTTCACCTTTTAAGTTCTTTCCTCATGGTGCATTCTGAGTCCATCATCTGGATCTCACCAAAACATTGTTGTCCATTCTCATCATTCTCTATTCCATTTTGTTCATGCGCACTGTATGTTCGTGCTTCTTGCAGAACCATGTTTTGTTCTAGGTTGATCTCCTGTTGTTACCATCCTCAGTCGTGCAAAGGTCTAGGGTCTCCTTTGTTTCCTAAACAATTGAGCAGTGGAGATCACTTGATTTTATGAGAAAGAGTGGTCATATGTGGTTTCCTCAGTGTTGTTGTGCAATGATCTCCTTTGTCACACATTGAGTGGAAGCCTGTTTTGCTGTGTTGACATTGTGGTTTGTTGTGTGTGCCTATTTTTAGTTGGTCTAAACTGGTTTGGAGTGGAATTCGGTCTGAACTAGCTTGATAAACTTAGTGTAGGAAGAAACCTCAGAAATAGATCTATAGGGGATGGCTTTCTTCTTTTCAGACCATGAACAACATTGGAATGGAAGGCATAGCCTGAGGGACTATGTATCAGAGAAGGGGATGCTTACTTGTGTTGGTTTTGTATATGTTTTAGGATCCAAGCCCGATCTAGTGCAAGTGTCCATAGCTCGTTGGTTGAGCTCACTAGCTTAGGAGCTCAAGATTTACAACTCGTTTGAAGTCCGATAAACCCATCTGTTAATTAGCTTGTTTGGTCCTTAATGTGAACGTTGGCTTGGCTGATTAGCTTGATAAACCCAGTAGTATATTGGCTTGTTTGTTTGCATCTTCATAAACCAAATGGTGTTTCCTTCGCTGAGTTTTTTTTTATCCTTGGCTATGTGTGAGCCTGTTATTGTTTCTTATTCCTCATGGGAATCATGCCTAGATTGGGGGTGGTAGGGCTGCTGAGAGATTGATGAGTGCACTGGCCTATGGTAGGGTGGAACATTGCAGTGATGTAGCTGGTTGCGGGTCAAGCTTCTTTCAAGATAAGTATTTCTTGTGTATAATCTTTGCACCTATATTTTGTTTAATGAATTATGATGAACATGTTGAATGCTTTGATGAATGTATTTTCTTCGGCTATATATTGCATGTTTTACACATTCGTGTATGTTTTTAAGTTCAATTCATTCTATATTACATTATGGGGCTTAGACTACCGGATTAGTGATAGCCTAAATGACCAAATCTTTCCAATACTTCTATTAACAGGTTGAATTTTCTTTCATAACTCTCCTTTCCACAACTTGCAGGATGCAGGATTTGGAATGCAGAAACATCCTTCTGTAAATTATATTCCCCATATATTTCCTTCCACAACTTGTGGGATGCGGGATGCGGCTTCGCAGATCTCTCTTTCCACAACTTCCCTTTCCATAATGGTCTATTCTTCATGCAGGATGTGCGATGCAGGATAGCAATTTCCATATTTCCCCAACTTCGTAAACTTAGGATTTTCAAACCGTTGATTCTTGTAGGTTGATTCTCAACGGTTGATCTACTCCTAGATTCAGAACAAATTGTGACTGTGTGTAACGTCCCCTACCCTTCGACAGCCGAAGAGGATGCTAGCTAACCCTTATCCTTCGAGGAAACTAGCCCCATTAACATACAAACATAGAAACTGAAATGATTTGAAGTAAAACATGTAGAGATGCATAATTATTAAGCATACAGAAGAAGCAAAACAAACATTCATGCATTCAACATGTTCATTATAATTCATTAAACATCAAATATGATTGCAGAGATTGAACACAAGAATACTTATCGTATGAATAATTCATCCCACAACCAGCTACGTTGCTACAATGTTCCACCCGACCATAAGCCAGTGTGCTCCTTAATCTCTCAACAACACTTCCACCCTCGAGCTGGGCATGATTCCCCAAGGAATAAGGAAATAGGCAGGCTCACACATGTCCAAAACTACACAAATCATCCAAGCTAACATAGTTGGGTTTATCAGGCCATTAGGGAGCTTGGAAAAGATGAATGCTAAGCTAGTGGGCTCATTGAAGAGCTAACGACACCTACACCAAAACTAGCCTGACTTCTAGGACACCCACACACACCCAACACAAGAAATTATTCCCTTCTCTGCTACACAATTTCTTAGGCCCTGACTTCCTTTCCAGTGCTATTCAAGGGTTTTTGAGAGGAAATCCAGCCCTATATCTCTATCTATGAGGCTCCCAAACACACCAGTTTTATCAAGCATACCAAGCCTTCATTCCCATTCCAACACAGTCCAAAGACCAACTAGTTCATACACACAGTAAAACAAGCAATTCATAGCTCTAACTAGGAAATACGATTCCTGATTCGTTCTTGGCCCTATCGTGGCCAAAACAACCCAATAAGAACCCACAGTAACCCAAAACGAAAATGAACCCACAACAAACCAAAATCATGGGGGAAACCAACAATGATTTCTTAGTTGTGCGAGGAAGGAAAAAAATCTATGTGGAGGTGAATTCCAAGCATGCACGTGAGTATAAAATGTTCGAGAATCCCAATCATAAATGAGAACCCACAACAACCCCAGAACCTGAATGGCACATACACAGGAAAATTGTGAATGCCAGAAAATGGCTGTCCCAGCTCTCTACATGAGGAAACAATGAAGAATGGGCTTGTGGTGCTTCCCCTGCCCACGTGAGGGTGAATGAGTCTACTGGTGGAGTGTTTGTGTGTGAAAGGACTCACATTCTTTCCACACACCACTTCCCAACAATAACTACCCAACTAACAAATGAGGTTTTAATGTGGTAATTGACTGATTGAGACAAGGGAAAGGTGGGTGATAGATAAAAGGGGTTTATCAACTAACACTTTGATTTTCCCCATTGGCCCAAAGTTTAATAATTTCCCTCCCTGTCCTTATGAAAATCATGCCCTTTTCCTTATGGTTTCATTGAGATAGCTGGTTGGGGTTTATTTTAATTAAAATGCATATTTACATGATGCCATAATAAATATGTGTTGGATAGCATGATATATCATCGGCAACAATTTCGATCGCCGAAACATAAAACAACCAAATCGATGGTCAGGATTTTTCCTTTATCTCCACACCATGATTAAATTCAATATATACATCATATACATTTAATGCAAATGGGGTCAAAATGGGGGTGTTACACCATTTATTTATGTCGTGATCTTTCTTCGTCATTCGATCTACTGTGAGATTTTTCCTTGTAGATCATCGAATGGATCACTAATAGGATCCATTTCTATGCTATTGGGAAGTTTGAGAATTTATACACATACTTGAATAGATTGTACTTTGAGTTGGATTCTTTTGCACCAATCAAAGAAAGCAGTTATGGTCTAGTTCTCTCTCTAGTGGACGGGAGGGGATGTGACAATGACACTAATGGATGATGCCAATAATTGAAGTTTCTATTATATTCCAACATGTGAACATGTTCATGT
>LPNX010607244.1:5856-18067 GCA_001517045.1 Pseudotsuga menziesii | reverse complement strand
ATATGCGTGTTGAGGGCTTCTATCTAGCACATGAGTAAAAAATCAGGTTTTCATCGCCAAATTTGGCCAAAAAGTGTTACCCATCTTCATGGAATCACCCATAATCACCTATAAATATAATTTACAATTTTCCCCAACAAACGATGAAATAATATAATAATTCATGTTATTAGGCATACAAACCAAATAATGAAAGGCTTACTTCAGATTGATTGACTTATTTTCCATGTGCATTGAAGTAGGTGTCTCGTAACTTACACATGCATAAAGAACCTTCGATCATTTCTCTCATTCCCTTGAGAAAGATTATGTTTAAATAGTTCCCTTGACTTAGAGGGCCTCTCTACTTGATTATCCTTGTTTGATTATCTAAAATTAACCAAAGTTGAAATCCATGATAGAAATGGAAAACATTAACATCTGCCTAATGTTTTGACCATTTGCATTAGTATTCTACTCGATTTTCTAACTAAAATCGCACAGAAATTGTTGAAATAGTAGCTTTGGGTTGCTAAAATTGTATAATCTAGCCATTTTAGTTTTTTTTAGATTCCTACTAAAACGTAGAAGAAAATGCAAATATCTAAATATTAGGTTACTCCATTAGCATCTATTGAATTTGCATATATAGCTTTAAATTAGAAAACTCAATCAAATTTTGGTCAAACCCAAATCGGCTTATAGGTTTATAGATATATAATTAAAATTATTATAAAACACTAAATTTCAAACAAAATCAGACAACTAAATTAAAGCAATTGTTGACTGTATAACCAGCTACTTTTCAATGTACAATGCATGCATCTTTCTCAACTGAAAATGGCAAAAAACCTTAAATCAATATCGCATTCAGTGGTTAAACGTGGTTTCCAGTTGAATAGTTTAAAAATTCTATGAATTGGATTGAAATAGTTTGATTTTCTGATTTTTTAGGCACAATTTTAATATAATGTAGTTGGAATTTTTTAAAATTTAAGTAAATTACAGTTATCAAGTTTTTGGAATTTTAAATGTGTTAAATATTTTTAAAAGTGAAAAGTCTATTTTCACTATTAAAATTGAAATTAAAACATAATTATATTTCTATTTTACAAAATAAAAAAACTGACCTTTCCAATTTTTTGAAACCACAAATACAAGTTTGACCATATTCTTTATCAAAACACAAATGCAAGTTTGACCATACTGTTGAGGTGACCATATTCATTGACCTAGCCGCCAATTCACTGACCAAACTATTCTTCCCTTTAAATAGAGCGTTGTGTCGTAATCCTGGTTTGTCATAAGCCAAGGAAAGACATGCGCGCTCAGATGACTGGAACTAAGAGACAATCAAACCGTCCAAAAATTTCCTGAGCATTGATTCTGCCACTCTGACTCCTCCTAAATACCACAGAGAATTGATGCCTGCCACTGCGCTTTCTCAAAATTATTAACAATAGGTAAGAACCAAGTATTTTGTTATGCGAGAGCAGTTTTTCATCTCTGCCAAAGCCAGATAACACAGACGTGAAAAACTGCTCCACCGTAATAAAATACTTGTTCCCTACGGCATAACAAGTACGAATGTAGGAGTCAGAGTTGCAGAAATTGGATTTCCTGGACAATTTGACCGAGGCTGAGTGTTATATGAAAGATTTGAACAGTTCTACCTGAGTGGATCAGATCCATCGACTTTTCCTCCTTGTTTTTTTTAATGTGCAACGCTACGAAAGCCGCATAGTTGCACATATATCTCTTCCCTTGTTATTAACCAACCAGGGACGAAAATACAAATGGGGTGTTAGTTAAAGGGATTAATCAGATATTTGATGAAATGGACAATCATAATCCTTGTTGGTTTATGAAGGAATTCAACACTTCTATTTGATTGGTTCTGCTCCATTTATTTATCGTCCTTCTTGTTTTTCTGTGCAATGCTAAGAAACACACATAGTTGCACATATCTTTCTTCCCTTGTTATCAACCAATCCAGAAACACAACCTCAATTTTAAGAACCAACCAACCCTGAAACACAACCTTCACATATTTTTTCAATTCCTTCACCCACTGAGGATAGAGGGATAATCATGTCGGATAATCACGTGCGTTTCCTTTCCAAGGTTGCTCGGCCTCAGCGTGATTACATGAGTCCCATCACATTTTGTATCGTGGGATGTTCCATTCAAAATGAAAAATGCAAATAAATAGTTGTCAAGGTCAAACGAAAATAGCTGTACTATTTTTGTTCGATTAAATAACCCATCCTCTTGATTCTTGCATTTCCATGGCTATATTTTTCATAAAAAAAGAAAAGATATGGCAGAGTGTTTCATGGTGTTGCATGTTAACAAGAAGAACAAGAAGGATTGACTAACCATAAACAGTGGTAAATATCGACAAGTGTGAAAATTCGTGCAAAAATTCGCCGAGCATTCAGTTTCAAACATTGTACATATGGCAGATAATTACGGCCATTCCGCTGGACCAATAACATGTTACCTGGCTCTCTACGAGTCGTTCGAGATAAAACGACGAGGGCCGAGGCTGGATCAGAGTGTCCAGAGAATTTGTTACAAAGCTCAACGTTGATGATGGGGCCATGCACGTCACGAGAAGTTGGTACGCTCCAAATGCCAACGCTGGAGACCATTTTTGAAGATATCCAATACTGAAATTTTTGAAGATATCCCATACTGAATTGCAGTGTTGGGTAGTCAATTTGCACACTAGGCGTCTGGATCTCCCGTCTGCATCTTATTCTATTAAAAAACAAGTATTTAGAGATTTTATTTTCTGTTTATGTTTCTAAACAAGTACCATATGGTACTTGTTTAGAAACATAAACAGAAAATAGTTTAGAAACATAAACAAAAAATAAAATCTCTAGATACTTGTTTTTTAATAGAATAGGGTGCATACTGGAGATCAAGACGGCTAGCCTGCAAAATTGACTTAACTTCACAACGCTGAATTGCATATCTTCCAAAATAGTCTCAAGCGTCTGGTCTCCAGCCTTTGCCTCTGGAGGATACCAACTTCTCTTTAAGTGCATGGCCCGCTAGATCATCAATGTTGACCTTTGTAGCAAATTCTCTCGACACTCTGATGGGGCCTCGTCCCTGGTCATTTTTTTCTCTCAAACGGCTCGCAGAGAGCAGAGGGGCGTTGCATTGTGTGAAGCGAGCAAGGTAAGGTTTCCTACCTTATGTTCTTGGTCGGGCGAAATGGTTGTAATTATCTGAGACTGAATGCCCACTGAATTTTTCCACGATTTTTCCAATTCTTCCGATATTTCCTACTGTTGCTGATTTGTCCATCCTTCTTGTTTTCTTTTTGAAATGCAACTCCATGAAAGACTTGGCCATATCTTTTCTTTCTTTATGAAAAATAAAGGCATGGAAATGCAAGAATCAAGAGGCTGTGCTATTTATATGAATTCGTGGGTGAAGGAATTGAAGAAAACTAGTACAGTTATTTTTGTTTGAACTTGACAGTTATTTATTTGCATTTTGAATGGAACATCCCACGATACAAAATGTTATGGGATTGGCTGGCGGATTTTCATGTAACCGTGGTGAGGTTGAGAAAGCTTGGAAAGGAAATGCACATGAGGCTGAGAGTGTCCGACTTGGTTATCCAAGTATCCTTAGACGGTGAAGGAATTGATCAAAAATATGTGTCAGTTGGAAGAGGCCCGTGCTGGAGACCGAAGCTTGAGACCAAATAGGAAAAGGAGAAGGTGATTTTCTACCTCTTGCTGGTAAACAAAAATAAAATATTACGACCTAAAACACCTTGATAGTTTAAATCTATTGATTGATTGGCTGATTCATAGAGTTGCATATATCTTTCTTGATCACCAGCCAGGGACGGAAATACAGCCAGCCATGATCTCAGTTTTACTACCTCTCATACCCTGAAAGTTTCTTCAAGGAATCGGACGATTGAAACGCCATCCTCTCAGTGGTGGTCGTAGTTCTTTCAGAGTGATTGATTCATATTGTTACAGGTGTATTCAAAGTTGTAGAACCAGTCCTCGTTTTAGGAGCGACTGGTATTCTCTAGCACTTTAGATTTGTACGAATCGTCAACATGTCTGCGTGTTGAACATGTCTCTGCTACTATTTGTTTGATTTTGAATTTTCTGTTGTTGTTGATTCATTAATTATTTTTTCCCTGATCTTGAAGCGTAGAACAGGTATATATGGCAATTTTTATTTATTTTTGAAGTTTTGTCGCTGAAAGATTATTCACTAATTATTTTTCCACGATCTTGAAACCTGTACTATTGGTATCTATGGCATTTTTTTAACTGTGAAGTGTTGTTAATCTTGTATTTTTTTTACAAGTAAAACTTCCAGGGATCCCTATCTTTGATCCATTTTTCAATCCAGCATGTCAAAGCTCGTGGTCATCCAGAACTTCGATCCAATTTTATAGCATTTGGGTTGGTTCAGAGCGGCACAATCTTCACAGTATTTTGTTGGTGGGCTTTTTTCCCCTAAGCTATTCCATGTTCAAAATAATTTTGGCAACTTATCAGATAGGAACGAAACCCTCAGTTTTTCATAGCTTACATGTCATTCATTCATTGACAGTATTTTGCCACATCTTTCTCAAATGCAAGTTTTACGGTTTTGGTGAGCTTAAACTTCGGAGTCAAATGCAATTTTGTCAGTTTTGGTGAAATTAAACCTACTTGGCCGTAGTATCTTAGTCAAATGCAAGTTTGACCGTTTTGGAGAGCCTAAACCTAGTTAGTAGTTAGTTGCTATTTTTTTTCCAATTCATCCACTCACTTATTCTTTCCTTTAAATAAATCTGTGTATGATAATACTTGTAGTTTCATAAAACTGTGTCTTAATTTTTGTCGAGTTCAATCATTCACTGGTTCTCTCCTTTAAATAAAACAACTTTGTGCTTTCATGTTTGGTAATAAGGGAAGAAAAGACATGTGCTACTCTTTCATGGCGTTGCTCAAACGGCACAAGCAAAATTTAAGTCTAAAAAATTATTTCCCATTGTGTTTTTCACTCTAAATCCTCCTACATCCAATAGATTGGAAACTAAACCTCTTTGGTTGTTTGTTGTACCTTTAGAAAAAATTCTAGATTCTTGTACAAGATGTAAAAGGAGAAGAGTGACCAACTATATGCTACAGGATTTATTGGATAAGTTGGTCAATTATATGTCTTTAGAGTTTAAATTTTAAGATATTTCATTAACAGTATTTTATAAAGTTAACATGAATATAAGTTCATTTATTTTATTACCAAACATAGATTTATGTTAAACTCAAATGTACAAAATATCTCAGAGGGATGCAATTTTTTGAGATGTAAATTAGAAAAAAATTATAGTAAAAATATTTGATGACTCCTCTCAAAGCAATCATAATCCATTTTGTTAATTTTTCGTTTCTATTAAATCAATGTTTTTAAAATTTAATTAGACTCTAACATTTTTTATGAAAAAGATTTCCTTATCATTTTCTTCTCTTCTAGCTAACCACTTATAACATCTTTCTTTATCTTCAACAATCTACCTCCATATTTGAAGGGATGCAATGCCAAGCAACATCAGCAATAGGAAGGAAGAACATAGGCTATTCAATGAAGATATGATATATATTGTGAAAAGGCTTTTAGTTGGGTTGATGCATCTCTTCATGTTTAATTTTTTATTAATTGAATTCACGATGTGAAAGTTTTATATCAAACTTTGTATTTTGATTTTCTTCTTTTATATATATTTGCTATTATAGTGACTAAGTTCCTAGTTGAGACAATGATGGATTTGAAGGGTTTTAGTTGGGTTAATGGATTTCTTCATGTATTTACAATATTTTAATAGAGTTAAAAATTGAAATATTCTATGTAATATGTCTTTAATTATTTTTAGATATTTAATGATTTAAATATTTATATCAAATAAGTCATATGTTGTAGAAAATTTTGTTTAAATGACAAAACATAAAGGGAGAGTTGGAGGCGTGAATTCCTCTATAAAGTGTTTGGACCATTACTATGACATATTAGTTATATGTTTTTTCTTGATGATGTGCTCTCTTTAGGCGGACTATAATAATGAGAAGAGAAGAGTGATGAATTGTTTTAATGCAACGAAAATAAATGAACCAAGTTATGCCAATGAATTCTATATATTTTTAGTGAAATTAGTTGATTTATTCTATGTTTTATTTTATTTTATTGTGAGTTTCGGTGTTTTCAAAAAATCCGAATTGATAAGTGTTCAAATTGTATCTATAAATTCATAAATAGATTTAGCACTCTCAAATACCCCATGGTGGCACCCAAATTATTCAATCTCTGTAACTAATTTATGTTATTCTAAGATTTTTTTAAGATTTTCAACCATCAATCAATCTATTTATAATTTTGTTTATAAATAAACATATTATCACATCATCAACACAATATGTTAATTTAAATATTTTTTTATTATATTTTAAAATTTGTTAATTTTATTATTATTATTATTTTCAATATCTAATGATGATGATGATTATAGTTAATGGCTACATAGACAATATTTTTGTCTATTGGATCCACTGTTCCTCAGGTTGTACCCCTCAATTATTTTCTCTTCTTAAGGCATCGATGGATCTCATAAAATAAACAATTGATGCTCAAAGAAGGTTGCAAGGCTAAGGAGGGTTATGCATGATGCATCTTCCCACTCCACTTTAGACAATTGATTCAATCCTTTAGTTAAGGGAGGATACCCTAAGTTTGGGATGTAGAATTCCTTAGTTTTTCCTTGTAAGGTTCCTTAGGGATTGATATATGCTTTCATTGACTAGATTTGCAACTAAAACCTATGGTGCATGTAGTGATTTCTAAATGATGCTAGGGGAGTTTAAAATGTTATTTTGGGTGGGGAGGAGAAAAATGTCTTTGGGAAACATAAATTAAATGGAACAGAACAATAGGGATGCCCTATTCATAGCTTATTTCCCTGAAAGAATAGGAGAAAATCATGCATGAACAATAACTGTAGATCAACGCATTCAACGAAAAAAATAGAATTCAACTGTGAAGAGAAAAATTAGCAACACATATGAGATGTTATTTTCTCAATCCCTATGCCAAATTTCCCTGGTTCTAGTTTCAATTAAAAAAAGGCTCATTTTAGACAATATTTCCTCAAATACTAGTGAAAAATTGCATTCGTATTGGATTCAATTAAAAAAATGTCTCCTTTAAACATAATAACATGAGATAGAATTTTCCTTAAAAAAAATAGTGGCAAATCACATATGTCCTAGCTTAAATTCAATAAAAATCTCACTCAAAAACACAATAAAAATCAAGGGGGACCCATTGATCTTGTCCATGATCCTATTGTCTTTCTCTAAGAGAGGAATGTCTTTGATTTCATTACAATGAGGAGATAGTGGATTGATGGAAGCTTGTTATAATAATAAATGGACATGGTGAGTAGCCTTGATTCATCATTCTAACCCTCTTTATTATTGAGACCTCTCTTTGTTAGATATTATATTTTACACTCTATGTTTATTGGACATTGGGTTCAACGCACAGTGTGAGTTTCATGACATGAACTAACCACCTCACAAGATCCTAACTATGGATATTGTAGAAAATATTAACATCCGGGGGTTGTGTTCTAACAACAATAATAAGTCCAACAAATTGTATGAGAGCTATAGGTCAATTGTTTGAAACTCATGCAACTTGTGCAGGAGGACGATTGTTGGGAATTCAGTTCAACACTCCCAATGAGTTTCGTAACATGGACTAATCGCCTCCTTAGATCCTAACTCTGGCGATTGTACTGGAGATTAACACCTTCGGGTTTTAGTCTAACAATAATCGTAAGTCCAACAATATTGACTTTATCAATGTCGTTGTGGGAGTCAACAAGAGAAAAATAGAGTCAATTGAATGAATCAATATTTGTTCTGGTGGGAGTGAACAATAATAGACTAAACAAGAAACCAATGTATATAATAACCAAACAAAAATTATTGAAAGTAGAAGGCATTACAAATCACATGAGAATTCAAGTCAAGAATTAATAATGGAGAAACCCCAATGGTGAAAGATCATGTTTTTTTAGTAGTCATCTATCTGTCATAAGTCTCTTAAGCCCATAACCCAACCTACATCAATGTGTACTGAGTCAAATGAAAGAACCATGAGTACCTAATCGACCCTTCTCTTTCAGGACTAATCTTAGTGCAGTTAAGAACAAGAAACCCTCTCATATTTCGACTTACAAGTATATATACAAATATTAGGGATTCTTGGGTTTTTATTGATCATGTTTTAGTTCTAGAAAGATGAAGGTATAATGTGATTGAGGAGACCAACCATCTTCTTCGCATCTATTGGCTAGAAGAACATGAAGAGACATTGTTGTCACATTGAACGAATCTTCTCGATGCCTTTTGATTGTTTAGAAAGTCATCTCACATTTGTTGGAGTAATCAAATTATATACATCATGTATGATGAATAAATATTGTATAAGATTGTGTCTGTTAACATAGTCTATATATCATTAGATTTGTAGCCTCGATTGAGTCAATTTGACTCAGATCAAACCAAGGAGTTGAATGGGACTAAGAACATGCTGAGGGCACCAATAGAGCCCTAGTATGGCTTAAACCTTCCCTGTTATGCCGCAAAGGTCCCAATTTCATGCCTAATCACATTAGTAAAATTCTGCTCCAATTTGGTGAGAGGATATCACTTTCCTTGAGCTAGGAGTTATCCTGCTTTGGTCACCTAAGACAAGGGAATTGTTTGCATTTTTGTGTGGTGTTCTTGATTTCCAACAATGGTGTTGATGGTAAGGGTTTATTGAACATATGTATGGATGTCTTCTAGATATTTAAGACTTAAGTTTATCTATTATAAAAGTGGTGGAAAATACAGTCAAATAAATTCTACATTGATTATAGGATGCAAACCCATATATGTTGGAATGTGGGGCTTAAAATCATTTTCCCAAACTTTCTCAAGAATAATGCAAGGACCATATCATAAAGTGTTGGTATTCCTATGAAATCTAACAAATATTTTCTTCTTAAGATGCAACTACATTTGATCCCAATTTTGAATGAATGAGGAATATGATGCATGTCATTTTGCGATTTTGATTTAACACTAGACCGAAGCAACACCTCTCATGATTATTTTTGAATCACACAAAACATATCTTTAATATTGATTTATTTTTCGAATTCTCGGTTTTCATGGTCTATGTTTATGGAACTTGTTGATTGACCTAATTCAAAAGGCATTAAGCGATTAAATATGTATTATACTTCAAATGTACTCTATCTTGTTGAATTGTACCGATGTGCTCAATTATAGCTATGATGAATGTACATGAGACTTTCATCCCATGTTCTCTGATGCTTGTGGTTGTGCATGATAAATAACTGTACCACCTTGTGATTTACAACTTTTGTATTTCTATTGGCTGAGCATGGAACATGATCAGGATAGATAATAGTGTGTTGAGTTGGTGCCATAGTGTTTTATAAAAGGTGTTGACAAACATGGAATCTTTGTTAGAGATGATTTTAGTCAGTAAGCCATAGTGTTTCCAAACATGCTTGAAGAAAAACTACACAGAATATTTCGTTGTCATAGTATTCTTACAAGGAATGAGGAAAACCCTTTTCGGGTATCTATCAACCACTACCAAGATTGTATCATGTTGTTTTTTGGTGATGGGATATCAGGTCAAGTAGTCCAATGAAATGGATTCCCATGGTTGAATTATAACGGGAAAGGGTGTACACAACCATTTTCATTGATTTAATGGCTTGTTGATGTCACAAACCAAACATGACTTGATATACTTATCGACATCCATATTGTGTGAAAGACAATATAAATACTTATAGAGTAATGTGAGAGTGTTTTCCACTCCAAAATTACATGTTTTTTTTTCTAGTGTGCATCCCAAATGAGTGTATTCATGTATTTACATAGAGGTACACAAAGTTGTCCTAGCTTATCAAGCAAATTTTACTTCATGTAGTAGTCGAGAAGAATTGACTGGCTTATCTAGAGTTTTTGATACACTTCAGATAATTCATATCATGCTATGATTTGGATTTCTCACTAGCTCAATACAACATCTCTCATGCTTATTTGTCAATCGCATAAGCCATATCTTTAGCACTGTGTGTTTTTTCAACTTCTTGTTGTTCATGTTCTATCTCGTTCAAACTTTTCAGTTGATTTATTAAGTCAATAGACATCAAGGGATGAAATCCATAACAGACTTCAAACATATTCTTGGCTAGACAATTGTACCGGTGTTCTTGATTATAGCTATGATGAATGTATAAGAAACTCTCATCCCATGTTTTGCACTGTTTTTGTTTTTCATGCAAAGCAACTCTACCACCAATTACGAATACAACTTTTTTCAGTCCATTGGTCTTAGCATGGAATATAATTGACGTAGATAGTTGTGTGTCGAGTTGCTACCATAGTGTTTGCAATAAAGTGCTGATAAATATGCAACGTTTGTTAGATACTACTTTAGTCGGTAAGCCATAATTTTTCCCAACATTCTTAAAGAAGAACTAAGCATACTTTTGTATTATCATAGTATTTTTGTAGGGAATGAAAAAAAATAAATTTGAGAGCTTATAAACCTCTACAAAGATTGTATCATGTTGGGTTTTGGTGAAAGGACATCCAAGAAAGTATTCCAAGGAAATGGATTCCCATGGTTGAATTTGAATGGGAAATGGTGTATACAATCATTTTCATTGATTTAATGGGTTTATGATGGAACAAACCAGAAAAGAATTGATATACTTATCGTCATCCGTCTTGAGTGAAGGATAATAAAAATACTTAGGAAGTACTGTGACAATATTGTACACTTTAAAATGATCTATTGTTTATTTGAAGTATGCATCTCAGATGAGCTTATGTATGTGTTGATCTATATGTACACAAAGTCACTCCTATCTTGCAAGGAAAATTCTCTTTCATGTAGTCATTGAAAACAATAGAAATTTTCTAAACCGAGGAAACTGCTTAGTTCATGAATGTTTCTTGGAGTCGTCCATTCCGTCAAGACTTGTTATGTTTTATGGGTTGATTTGAATTCAGGGTGAGTCAATCACATATCCCAAGTTTTTGACCCTCTTCATTGCAAAAGACCACTTATTTCTTTTTTTGGGTCAGTGCAAGAAGATGATGGACCTTTTTGGTGCGTTAGATGCAATAGAAAACTGAAAAATCAGGCATCCCTCAACTTACTTGGATTTTTTGAGATACTTATGCAAAATATCTTGCATTGATTCAAAAACATGAAATGTAGGAAATTGAATCACCTTTCCGAATATATAGATTTTATGTATCGAAAATTTGCATAGCTATGTCAAATTTCATTTTTCCTAACAGGCACTTTTTATTTTTCAGGGAAATTATAAGGTATATGTTTTTGTGGGTGCATCCTTTGAGGGCCTAAATGATCAAATCAAGATACACAAATTGTCATCCATGTAGAGAACCCATAGCACTAGTGCGGAATTATTTTTCAAAAATTAAATTAGTAATTTTATAATATTTTTATAATTGTCTAAGTGAGAAAACCTCGAAAATGGTACGTGTTTTGTGGGTGCATCCTTTGAAGGTCTTAAAGAAAAAATCATGAAATGGGGTTTTGATAGAACGTAGAGGTTAGTGTATACTTGTGCACCATACAATTTTTGTTTGAAGTGATCAAGAATTGAAAAATTTATAGAAGAAACACTACCAGTGTGTTTTTTGAGTTGAGGAGTGATGACAGAAGATAAATAAGAAAAAAATAGAAAAAATTATGTATTCTTGTTAAAATTTACATATTTAGAATCTGCAAAAAAAACCATATATGTTTCTAAAATCTCATAAAAAATGGAGGTGTGCAGCACAATCAGACGAACCGTTAAACATGAGCATATTGAAAATATGGATATAATGCTGAATTTGCCATGGTTTATCATACTCCAAGGCACAGGCATGTTGAATCCAAAGCAAAGTACAAAGCAGACACATAGGCATAGGAATTCCATGAAAGCATGGGTGGAGGCTCGGCCTTATCATTTGGAGGGAATAAAAATTTGAATTTAACAATACGCGCGCGTGATTTAACACTACAAAACGCGTGCGCGTTATATAAACATAAAACATGAGCGCGTTATGTTCATATAAATCACGTGCGCGAT
>LPNX010607240.1:50849-99482 GCA_001517045.1 Pseudotsuga menziesii | reverse complement strand
CTTCATAGCTCCTACTAGTCAAGGTCCACCTTACTATGGTACTTCCACGTCACCCTATATGGGTCAGACAGGAGGAGGACACTATGGCCAAGGCCATGGTGGTGCTAAAACCTATGTGAACCAGGGAGTGGTCCATCGACCTCATCATCCTAGGCTCCCTTTCCTCATGATGCTTAACCTTCCTGACTTATCGAGACTTACGAACGATCCCTTGGCTCATGACCCGGCTTGGCTGGTTGTCCCTACCAAGCTTCCTTTGGACATACCTAGGTTCGAAGGCAAACCAGGAGAGGATCCGAGCGAACACGTTACCACGTTTCACCTTTGGTGCTCTTTGAATTCGTTACATCAGGACTCAGTTCGCTTGTGACTATTTCAACGCACCCTCACGGGGCCTGCTGTGAAATGGTATATAGAGTTACCAAAGGGAGCTTTTACCTTGTTCGATGATGTTGCGATGACTTTTCTTAATCACTTCTAGCTACCAGTGCACTATGATGTTGGTATTGAACTCTTGTTGACATTTCGGCAAGATAAAGCCACCCATATTTTTGATCATATTTAGGAGTGGCGTAGATAGAAGAGATTAATTAAAGCTTTTATACCGCTGGAGTTCCTTCTAGAGTGGTTCCTCAAGTCTTTATTGCCATATATCGCGAAGGATGTTTCCACATCTGGAGTGCAGAATGAGGAACAAGCAATCTTTAGGGCATAGGAACTGGACTTGATTTATGCTCAATCCGGTTTGTTGTATGAGATTATTCCCAATGCTCCTCATTCCAGTTTCGATCCCAAGGTCAAACCTGGACCACATGTCGATGGCATTGTGGGTTGTGCAAGTGCGAAACCTACGGATTCGGTTGCAAAACAAGTTAGTCAATTGTCGCTCAACCAATGTGCTTCGGGACAAGCTATGCCGCTTCGTCTCAACCCACCCAAACGGCGAATGTACTTTCTGTACAATTGTCAGACCAGAAGGGTAACCAGGAGCCTGGACAAAATAGAAGAAAGGGTAAGAATAATAATCGAAAGTGTGGGAATAGGAATGAGAATGCTACCAATAATGACAAGAACAGTCAAAATGCTGGTGGGGACAAGAAAGCAAAACGTAAGGTTAAGTTCCCTTGCAAGCTATGTAAGGATGATCACCTCACTTACTTGTGCCTTCGAATTGATGAAGCTTCGAGACTCTTAGCACAAGGCCCAGCTATGCTAACGAACCCTTTACCGCATAATCAGAATATGAACTCGAAGTCCCAGGAGCAATCTAGTGAGAATGATCCACCAGAGACTAGTGCTCGTGGGTGCATTAACATGGTATGTGTTGCCAAGGTTGTGACTCGTGTGAAAGATTATGGATCGTCACAACCCAACCCAGGAAAAGAACCTGATCCACCAAGAACCCCTTTGCGCATTGAGAAACCTGCGGATAAACCTGAGGCTGCACCTCGCATTCCTATGGGGGTACTTAAGCGCTCGGGGCATAATCCAAATGCCCGAGCTGCCCAAAATTATTCAGTTGTCGAGGATTTGGGCCATACTCCTTGTGCAATGTCTGCATTGGAAGTGCTTGAGAGTTGTCCTTTGCAAAGGAAGGCTTTGCTTTCTGCTCTTGGTGTGAACGGTGATGATTCTTCCTTAGTGATAAAATTTGAAACCGTAGGAAATCAGCCTCACTTGCCCTACTATGTGTCACTTTTGGTACATGTAGAATGTCTTAATATGATCGTTAAGCGCACTGTGATTGACGAGGGCGCTGCTGCATCTGTGATGTCTTTGTCCTGTTGGAAGGGTCTTGGTTCTCCTGAGTTGTCAAAATCAACGACTATGTTAATTGCTTTTGATGGGAGATATTTTAGGCTGCACGACATCATTCCATCCCTTAAAGTCCATTTGGGAGGGAAGACCGTTGCGATAGAGGTTGAGGTGGTTGATGCGCCCCTCGACTACAATCTCTTGCTGGGTAGGAACTGGATGTATAGTATGCAAGTCGTTGCTTCTTCCTTGTTCCGCATTGTATGCTTTCCACATAACGGGAAGATTGTAACGATTGATCAAATGACATTCAAGAATTCCCCTGTTACTGCATCTTTGGAAGCTTCGGTTCCGGTCGTTGAACACTCTCAGCCGGCAACTAGGAGTGTGGGTGTAGGCATGTATCCATCCCTCATGGGAAGATTTAGTTTCCCTACGTCGATCCTCATGATAGGATCTTGTTCTGATAAGGCTTCGACTTCTACGACCTCAGTGTCTTTTCACAAGACTCATATGGAAGATCCTTGGATTCTTCCTACACTGAGTATTTCGAGTGAGCCTGTCGAGACCAACATGCCTCTTCCTGCAACCATAATAGCTTATCAAGCCAATCTTGAGAATGTTGCAGAGCCTTGTTCTTCCTATTTGCGGACGGAAGAGGAAGACCCCTATGTGCTGCCGGCATGGGAAATATAGTCTTCTCATGCCCACGACTACCTTGATACA
This sequence comes from Pseudotsuga menziesii, assembly GCA_001517045.1. NCBI lineage: Eukaryota > Viridiplantae > Streptophyta > Pinopsida > Pinales > Pinaceae > Pseudotsuga > Pseudotsuga menziesii. Next base: position 97,001 of record LPNX010607240.1, on the reverse strand, counting down.
GTTTTCCCACGGTTTTCCCTTTAGATGAAGCGATCATCGAGGCTATGTCGGGCATTGAGCCGCCATGGGAGGAACTTCATCATAGATCATATTTCCTTCCACCGCTTGGCCGTTTGGAGCATGAGGATTATAGGGAGATTCTTAGTCAGAGAGTTGGTAGTCCCATGGTTCCATTAAGCTCTCCTGGTCAGATGGCTGATGGAAACATGGAAAACATATCCTCCATGATTTCTATCAACATCTCTCGAAATCTTGGCACCATTGAGAATGTCTATATTGGGGCGGAATGTTCCCATGCTGAGATTCTCGAATATACCGAGCTATTCAAGGAATTCCATGATATTTTTGCTTGGTCTTATGATGAGATGCCAGGTATTGACCCTCGAATTGTCAAACATGAGATTAAGACTTACCCCAATTCTAAGCCTATTTGACAACGTTTACGCGCCATGAATCCTAGGAAAGCACCCGCCATTAAGGCAGAGATAGAGAAGCTGTTGAAAGCTGGTTTCATCTTTCCTGTTCCCTTGACGGAGTGGGTTTCAAACCCCGTTTCGGTGGATAAGAAGCAGGGAGTGATCCGAATATGCACTGATTTCCGTGAATTGAATCGTGCCTGTCCTAAGGATAAATTCCCCACACCATTTATAGATCAGATTTTGGATGAGTGTGCGGGTAGCGAGGTGTTCTCCTTTATGGACAGATTTTCCGGGTATAATCAGATCCAGATTAAACCTGAGGACCAACACAAGACTGCATTTATTTGTACTTGGGGAACGTTTGCCCATCGAAAAATTCCTTTCGGCCTTAAAAACGCCGGAGCTACATTTCAGCGGGTGATGACCTTGATTTTCCACGATCTCAAGTCTATTATTGAAGTATTTTTGGATGACCTCGCTGCTCATTCTCGTATGAGAATGCGTCATTCCTATCACTTGAGATTGGTCTTCGAAAGATTCCGGCACTATTCGGTTCGATTAAATCCTCATAAGGGCATATTTTTTGTGAAGTCGGGTCATTTACTAGGATTCATTGTTTCAAAGGAGGGCATAAGAGTCGATCCCTTGAAGGTTGAGGCAATACTTCAGTTTTCTCCCCCAAAGAACATTCGACATCTTTCGTGTTTGCAAGGTATGGAAAAATTCTTACAAAGATTTGTGGTCAACTTTTCCAATTTGACTAGAGGCTTCATGCGTCTCTTGAAGAAGGATACTCCCTTTGAATGGGATGAGTGAGCCCAGGAGTCCTTCGATGCACTTAAGCGAGCCCTAGCATCGGCCCCGGTGATTAGTCCTCCGGATTATAGTCGTGATTTCCTATTATATGTGGCCGCGTCTTTAGAGACGATTGGTATGGTATTGGTTCAGGAGGATGAGGAGCTCCAAGAGAATGTCATATATTATCTGAGCCAAAACCTTATTGACGCAGAGATTCGTTATTCTCATGTCGAGATGCTTGCTTTAGCGACTGTACATGTGGTTCAACGTTTGAGACATTATATTCTCCTTTGCCAGACCTTGGTTGTGGCCCATGTCAATCCGTTTTAGTTCATCCTCACACGAAGGATGATTGGGGAAAGTATAATAAATGGATTTTCATTCTGCAAGAGTTCGATCTCGAATTTGTTTCGGCAAAGTCGAAGAAGTCGTTAATTTTTGCAAAGCTTATATTGGATTTCCTGAGCGAGGCTGAGGAGTTGGTTTGTGAAGATACGTTTGTCGATAAACACATCTTCTTAATCTCAACATCTGACCCATGGTATGGAGATATCATAGTATATCTGCAAACACAGAGGACCCCTACTCACCTCTCGCGAGATGAACGACGACGATTACGTCACGTCTCTAAGAACTACCTTATAGTGGACAATACTTTGTACCATTGTGGGGTAGATTCCATTTTATGATGTTGTTTAACTCATGAGGAGGCTGAGATCGTGCTGAATGATTGCCACGGAGGGGCGTGTGGTGGTCATTTATCTGGGATTTCTACAGCTCAAAAGATTTTGAGAGCGGGTTATTTCTGGCCGTCGATCTTTAAAGATTATGTTGATGCGGTCAAGAGGTGCCACCCTTGCCAGGTGTTTGCACGAAATATGCACTCGAAGCCTGCCCCGTTACATCCCATTATCACCACCGGTCCCTTCATCAAGTGTGGGCTTGATTTTATGGATTGCAGCCCAGCTTCGGCTGGGGGGCACCATCATATTATAGTGGCTATGGATTATTTCATGAAATGTGCTGAGGCAATGCCTACAGTAAAATCCAATGGTGAGACAGCTGTTCACTTCGTATTCAACCAAATCATTACTCGGTTCGAGATTTCGAAAGAGCTTGTCACTGACCATGGCTCGCACTTTCAGAACCGTATGATGGAAGAGTTGGCATCTAAGTTAGGGTATAAGCAAGAGCACTCCTCTTCTTACTACCCCCAAGCGAATGGACAGGTTGAAGCAGTGAATAAATCACTTAAGTCCATTCTCCAATGAACCATCGCACAGAGCAAGACGAATTGGCATATTATGTTATATCCTGCTTTGTGGGCATATTGAACCGCGGTTAAGACTGCCACTAGTTTTTCTCCATATCAGCTTGTGCATGGAGTGGAGTGGATATTGCTGGTTGAATGCGAGATTCCTTCGTTGAAGCTAGCTGTGGAACTCTTACCAGACACTTCACCTTTGGAGGAGCGTGTTGAGGCTTGGGAATTCGCAGGCAGCAACAGTAAGGGATTCTCCCCAATCAATGTTCCCAACTAGCCCGTTGATTGTTTGGTATAGGGAATCCATTCGGTTTACGGTCCGGCTACCGTAGGTCAAGTACAAAACAAAGGATTTACCGGTTATGGCCCGGTCCACTGATTTTTTGTATTTTTGACTTAAAACATGAAATGCAAGTGCCTAATTAACAATGCAGGGTGATAAAGATGCAAGGAGCAGTCACAATGTGATGTGCAGGTTCTTACCTCTCGTCTTAAGGCTCACAAACATCCAAATCACATACAACAAGAAAATAAACTAACTACCTAAAATATCCCTAGGGAGCAGGATTATCATTCATTGGTGAGTAATACATTTCGTACATGCATTATGAAGAGTTACAGATAGCTGATACTTCTTTCAAGATACATGAACAATTACAGATATTTAAACAACCAGATAGCCAATTTTTTTATGAACAACATTCATTACTCACAGTGGAAAACATCAAAAAATAGACTGAAGAAAATTTAAAAAAGAACATAGGTTCAAGAAGTTAAACACTCTCACAGTTAATGAAACATCTCTGAAAACGAAATAGTACTTCCTATTCAACATTGCTCATTTAATTGCATTGATATATTCCACATTTTGCTTTCTCCAACAGGAAAAAGTTGCAGTTTTTGATTGTAAAACGAAATAGTTCCTCTTACAAGCAAATGGTTTACAAGTTTTTCCAGGGAAAAATTCCCTCTCTAAGTTCTACTTTCAAATATTTAAACTACGACTGCAGAACGCTTGGGTTTCCCCAACTGGGTGATTTTTAGGTTACTCCAACGTTTCGTATTCCTTTCTCCATCTTTTCTTCGTATGCCCACGATCAGTTGGGTAACTACTGGACCTTTCAGATTTTCTTTTTGTTGCTTTCGATTTTGTCCTTTCCCTCGCTTGCTTCCATTGCGACCCTGCCTATTTCAATTTGATTATTTACAAAATTGCCAGGCTACTCCTTCACACCGTGGTCACCCGAACCGTCCCTTGAGTTCTTCCTGCAATCACTTACTGTGCATTATTCTTTGTAATGGCATTTTAATCATTAACTTAAATCACCTGAAATGGCTAATCCGCAAGAAAATGGCCAGGTGCATCCCTTGATCTGAGGATTTTCATAACGGAAGAATTTTTTTTGACTAAGCCTCGAGCGGGAAAACTTCATTCGGAAGTCGGAAGGCTTTGACATCGGACATGAAAAGGATTTCCTAGCTGCAACGATGGAAAATAAAAGGGATGAAGTGATGTGAAACGCGGGTGGGAGAAGCCTTAATTGGCAGTCAAACGGATTTACACTTCGTAAGCTAAAGGCCTTTTCTAGCCACAACGACGGAAAGGAAGGCTAAAGACATGCGTGACTTGTGGGTGGGAAGAACTTTAAATCAGAAGTCGGAAAGGTTTGGACATCGGAAGACAAAAGACTCTCCCAGCCGCAACAGTGGAAGAGAAACAGCTTCAGGTACGCGGCTAAACAGGTCAACACGCATCGGCAGTCGGAACGATTTGGACTTCGGGTGCTAAAGGACTTTGAGAGCCATAACGGCGGAAGTGAAAAGGCTCCGGCTTCCGATCCAACAAGAATGAATCTCTATCAATACAAAACTCTAAGTGTTTAGACAGCTTTAAAAATCAATAATGGACAGAAACCTACTATACCTCTGCGACGGTGACCCACAATAAAGAACACTTGGTTCAATCAACAAGCGAAACGAACTTAGAATCTGAGACTCACCATAAATTCCCAATGCAATCAAAATCCGAAACCCTGGATGAGAGTTAAGCTTTTACAATCATCTAAAAATAAAACACGACCACACATTCAAAGGATCCACCGATTAAAACAAATGCAAAATCATAAGGAGGGGCCCAAAATTTAAGAAATTTGGGGAGAATAGTTGCGTCGGCAACAATTGGCGATTACCTGGTGAACCTAGATATCTGGGCGATTATTCTTTGAGTAACAGACTGTTTAATGACAAATGCATCTATTGAATTCTTCCAGCTATCTGGATCTCTCAAACGACAGAAGAGTGTACCTTTAATCATTGATAATAGTCCAATTTGGGAGAGTGGAAACCAAGATTTTCAAGTCCAAATAACTCTGTTGAGGCAATAGGATGAGTTTCATTATTCCTTTTGTCTTCAGGTAGCTGACAGTTTGGACACCATAGGATTGTAGCATATGGTAGACAGACATATTTGTTTGTTCCTCATTCCCATGCCATTTTAGCACTTTTTTGTGCCTTTGGACTTTTGTCCCTTTTCATATGAGTCCTCCTGCAGGCCTTTCTTACTGAATTTTTAATTCAGGATCCTCTATCCCATAGTGTCCTTTTGTGTGAGTGGTGTACTTCATGTTTCATCTCACGGACAGAGAGGATCTTTCGGCAATGTAGTACTTATGATTCAGCATTTTCTTTAACGTATGCTGCTTTCAGAGGAGTTTTTTGACTCTTATTTTCCTTTTGGCATTCTTTTCTTGACATGGGATCATTTATATTTAACATACTGTTCACCTTGCTCTTTTCCATGGGTCCTCTGCTGCCACCCCTTAGAACATTTTAAGTGTGAAGTGGATGGAGCCTCAACATAGTATTCCGAACTCTTTGAATTCGGTTTATTTCACAGGGGTTAAGCAGGACCTCAATGCACATAGAGCTATTTGAGAAAAATGCTAAACTGGAAGAAGTTCTTTCAGATAAACAACAACACACAGTCTGATACCAAAAACGTTTATCAACCCCAGGAATTTCGGATGTTCCCCATGCAACCGCATATTTGCTTCCCTTATTGAAATCAATAAAACTTAAACTAAAACAAACTGAAAAACATGACTCAAAAGACAACCAAACAACTTATTTATATACAAGACAGAAGAACTCAAAGACATTCAAGAAAAATAAGTCTTGATAACCAAACCATTTACTGGTAAGTTCTCTTCCCACCCCTGCAGATCTTTCAACTTATACGTAGAAGGGCCAAGCTTTGCTGCAATCTGAAAAGGGCCTACCCACAACTGCTGGAATTTAGTGTGCTTTCCTCTCTCATCATGGGGGTGGTCCCACTTGAGGACTAAGCCTCCTACTTCAAAGTATTTTGTTCCAGCTTTATGCTTGTCGAACCATCTCTTTACTAACTCCTGCTGTTGCTTAAAGCGTTCCCTGGCTTTAGATCTAGCCTCTTCTGCTTTCAGTAGATTGCATATCCTCATCTGTAAAACTTCATTCTCCAACCCACTAGATTCTTGAGCTAAAATAGAAGACGGTAGCATGATGTCAGGGGGAAGAATGGCTTCTTTACCATACACAAGGGTATACGGTGACACTCCTATCACAGACTTGGGGGTGACTCTATCAGCCCAAAGGGCGTTTGGTAGTGTTGAGTGCCAACTCCTCTGGTTTTCTATGACAGTCTTCTTTAGAATTCTAATCAGATTTTTGTTAGAGGATTCAGCCAATCCATTTCCTTGTGGATAGTAGTTAGCAGAATAATGCAATTTTATCCCTTTATCATGAGCAAAAGCAGTTAATTTAATTGATGAGAAGTACTTGGCATTATCAAAAACTAACGAAATTGGAACTCCAAAACTGGTCATGATATGATCTCGCAGGAAGCTGATGACCTCGTCTTCATTTATCTTGCGCAGTGGGATAGCTTCAACCCAACGAGTGAAATAATCATTTGCGGTCAGAATGTATTTGTGTTGGAGGGAAGAATTCGGTTTTATTTCTCCAATGATATCCAAACCCCATTGCTCGAATGCTTCCGTGATCATCACAGGTTTTAGGGGTGCTGCTGCTTTAGGTTGTCTCCCACCACACCTTTGGAAAACATCATATTTCCTGACATGTGCGTGTACATCTTTGAAAAGTGTAGGCCAATAGTAACCTACCCTGAGGATTTTGTGGGTAGTCACTATCTCCTGAATAATGTCCCCCAGCAGGCCCATCATGCAAATCTGTCATTACTTTCTTTGCATCTTCCTTTTCTAAGCATCTCAGGAGAACTCCATCATAATTTTTTCTAAATAATACTCCAACAATCTGATAGGCGGCTGATTTAAGACGCAGTGCTCTTCTTTGCTTAGAATTCCAATGTTATGGTAACAGTCCTGCTTGCAGGTAATGCACGAGGTCTCTATACCAAGACTCGGGAGATGTAAAAACAGAACATATATCCATTAAATGTAATCCGGCCTCATCCTCCCAGGCTTGCTCTTCATTGTTCCCACTTTTAGTCATCAATTTGCACAACCCTTGACCTTTAACTATAGAGGCTGGCTTGAATTCAAGGTCGTACTCTTGAAGAGCTGTTACCCAGTTGCCCCTTCTTTCTCCTAACTCTTTCTGTATGAGAAGGGACCTTACAGCTGGGTAGGGGACGATCACCTTGGTTTGATTTTTTAAAATATAAGGCCTGAATTGCTTCACCGCTTTGAATACTGCGTAAGCTTGCTTCTCAATGGCTGGGTAATTTAATTTGGCCCCTTGTAGACCAATGCTCATAAAAAATATTGGGAATTCATCCCCCCCATCTTCCTTTTGCATAAGCACAGTTTCCAAAGAATCATCGGATGCAAAAGTATACAGAATAAAATATTTATCAAAGTCTGGGCTCTTCAGGGAGGGTGCGTGTGCAACAACAGTTTTAATTTTGTTGAAGGCATTCTTCTCAATCTTAGTCCATTTGAATTGTGCATTTTGCTTCACCATCTGCTGTAGCGGTATGACAGTTTGAGCGAAATCAGGCACAAATCTTCGCACGAAATTTATAGTTCCCATGAGTGATTGCATCCCCTTCTTATTATGGGGCAAGGGGATTTCTTCAATAGACTTAATTCTTTCTGGATCAATGGAGATTCCTTGCTTTGAAACGATGTGACCCAGCAACTTGCCCTCTGTGATGGCGAACACACACTTCTTAGGATTGAGGGAGATGCCATATTTTCTACAGCGTTCGAAAATATGCTTTAAGTGAAATGCGTGCTCTTCTCTTTTCTTCGAGAATATTGTAATGTCATCAAGGTAAACTACAACACTTTGGCCAATCAATCTGCGGAAAACTATGTCCATAGCCCTCTGAAATGTCGCTCCGGCATTTATAAGCCCAAAGGGCATCCTTCTGTAGGAAAAGGTTCCCCATTTGGTTCTGAACGTTGTTTTCAATCTATCTTCTTCGGCTACTAGTACTTTATTGTAGCTAGAGAAACCATCTAATAACGAAAACAATTCAGAACCTGAGACCATTTGCAGCAATTGCTCCATGGGTGGCACATGATAGTTATCTTTATCGGAAGCGCGGTTTAGATTTCTGAAATCCACGCATAATCTGATTTATCCTAATTTTTTTCTCACTGGTACTAGATTTGATACCCACTCAGAGTGTCTGACTTTAAAAATAATTCTAGCATCCAATAGTTTCTTCACTTCACTCTGAATCAGTGGTTCTAGCTTTGGATGCATTTTTCTTAAAGGTTGCTGATACGGCTTGACGCCGGCTTTGATGGGGACAACATGCTTGATGATGCTGGTGTCGTATGTTTTTAAATCTTGGTATGTCCAAGAAAAGACATATTTAAACTGTTTAAACAGACTGACGAATTTATCTCTTTCTACTGGTGAACAACATTTGCCGAGATTCACAAATTTAGGATTTGTCTCAGTCCCTAAATTTATCAGCTCGAATTGTAGAGATGAGATGTTGGCCTTCACGTTGGCTGGTCTTATGAACTTTTCATTTAAATCGAACATTTTTTCTAACGTTCTGACTCCTTTAGGAATGAAATTTTCATACTTCAGCTCGGCTTGATGTTCTTCATCGTCTATAATAGATCCTTTAAATACCTTGTCATTTGTCAAGCATTCTATAATTTTATGGTCATCGTCGAACACCCGTAAGTTGGTGATCATATCAGGTACTGAGGGCCTGAAAAGTAATTCAATAGAGAATCTATTATTAGTAGGTACCAGCCTGGCGGCTGATGTGGCCAACAAGTCAGTTGCTGCATTTTTAAGTCTTGGAATTGAAATAATATTGAATGCATCAAAACATTTAAGTAGATCCCATACCTCATTTTGATAGGCCTTTAAGTGAGGAGAAACACAATGTATTTGATTGCAGATTTGTTTCACAATAATTTCAGAGTCACCAAAAACTTTTAAATTTCTTACCTTTAATTCAATCGCTTTCCTTAAGCCCTGCACCAGCACTTCATACTCTGCCATATTATTCGTATATTCAAATTCTAATCTACATGCAAGAAATTATTTATTCTTCTGGGGGTCAATCAGGACACAGCCGGCCCCTGACCCTTCTAATGTCTTAGAGCCATCAAAAAAAAAAATCCAAAAATCACTAACTACTGAATGCGAATCTATTCCTACTGCTAAATTTACTATGTTATAGTCAATCTCATCAGCCTGTGAGAAACGAAGGAGATCAGGCTGAGTGTCAGATACATTGCTGGCTTCTTCTGCTTGGTAGTTACCTGGTTCTAACTCAATAAAATAGTTTCCCAAGACAGAATCCACAGGTTCATTCTTCTCCTCAAGTTGAGTGACATTGTACTTCATGTGAGGCTCCCTCAAAATCTTAATCTGGTTCGGACTTCCTTTGTATGGCAACCACAGATGTGACCAATCAGAGGCAAAATATCCATTAAGTTTGGCCGACCATTCTCTGCTCAGGACAAGACCGTAAGCGTCTGGTATATCGGCCACCACGATATTAATGACTTGGCATACTTTATCATTTGATGCCAGATGGACTAGGACATCTTCCATCTCACCAATTACCTTTACATCGGTCCTATCCAACTGAACAAACCTCCACGAGGATGGCTTAGGCTACCCATTGATATTTTTACAGACTGATATCGGCATGACATTAACAGTTGCCCCTGAGTCTACCAAACAATTATGCACATTGTGGTTAAAGATTTCAAAAGTAAGGAGGAAAGGTGGATGCTTGTTCTTGGACTTACCTCCACTGCTGGTTTCTCCAATTTCTTCTTCTTCTTCTGGTTGATTGTTAGTGGGAATCCTCTCATCTGATGCTTCAAGGGCTCTCAACAATATTTCTTTTTGCTGCGGCACTTTACACATCTCGAATAGTGGAACATTCACTTTTATCTTCTTTAAATCCTCCACGATGTCATAATCCATCTGCTGTTCAGTGGGATGAGGTCTATCAGCATTCTCCTTATCTTCATTTGGCTTGGTCGTTGTATCATTCTGTCTAGGATTTTGGCTGGTAATAGTGAATTCTGGAATTTTATCAGCCAAGGATTTATTTTGAAATTTCTTCTTAACATTTCTCTGCAACCTCTTAATCTTTGGGAGTATAAGACTGTCTTCTTTAACTGTCCCTTGGCTCCTTATTGTTACGTTGGTTTCGATGAATTCCTTGTACCCTTGAGTCTTTTCCTCTTCAGCATCAAATAAGGAAACAAAATTCCACAAAGCCATAGTTTCCTCTTCTTGTTCTTTCGCGGAAGTAGTATTCTCTTTCCTTTTCTCATCTTCATCTTCTGTTAATCTAGAATCCAACATCTGATTCATGACCAACGTCATTGAGTTTATCCATTGCGGGCAATTCTTTTCAGAGTGGGGTTGTTGGTGGAAAGTGAAAATTTTTTCCATCCCTATCTCTATCAAATTCATAGATGCAGAGTTGTGTGGAGGCGGTTGAGACTGGTTGTTGTCCTCTTTTTTCTTGTAATAAGGCCTGTAGAATTTTTGAGTTTCCTTCTCTTTCTCCAATTCTATGATTTTATTAGAAAGCTTTTGCACCATTTTGGCCATATTTTCATAATCTGGCGATTTCTCCTCCTTAGGATTAGTAAACAATAAGCCTTTCCTTCCCCCACCTTTCTCTCTTGACTGTTCGGGATAGTCTTCAATGCTCTCTCTTTTAGCTTCCACTACTTCTACTTCTTGATATGTTTCCGTCAAAGTAGGCTTGGCCCTACCTTTGGAAAACATGGCCAAATCAGGGCCTAAAGCTGAAGTATAATATTCAATCAGAACTTTGTCTAAAGGTTTATCCATTTCAGAAAAATTCTTGAGATAGGCTGCAAACCGTTGTGTGAAACTGTGCACCTTTTCCTTTCTTTCTTTCTTCAAAGCGCATAGCCCTTTCATGAGGGCTGCATGAGTTTTCTGAGTTGCATACTTACTTCTGAAAATTCTCTCGAAGGTATTCCAATCAAGGATAGAGTTAGCGAGTAACCCAAAATACCATGAGGCCATAGCCCCTTTAAGGGTATGCGGGAATAGTCTGCAGACTACATCTTCATACTCCCCGGCCCTCAATCCTTCAATTTCCAAGTAAAAACTTTGTAGGTGATCATCTACTAATATTTTCTCATTTGGGTCGAACTTGGGAAACATCTTGTCAAAGGCTTGAGGTAGGTCGTGTAATGGAGGTGTCAGGCTTAATGGTGATTTGGCTCTCCAAGCAGGTGGTGGATTTGGTGGGTTAGGTGGTGGATTAGCATTTACTCCTGCCATGAGTCTAGGTGGAGAGTGAGGAGGTGAGCCTATTAGAGGAAATTTCAACTCAAAATGGGCCTTTTAACTTTTATTAAAATTCCATGTCATCATGTGTTAGCCAATGAAATTGCTTTAAATTTGAATTACCGTATAGGTCTTAAACGCTTTTTTAATATAAATTTGGGGATAGGTATCAGTAAAAAAACTACTTTTTTTGTTTGTATTTTTGACATATCTCCCCGTGTTTTCACTCAAATTTCAATCGGGAGAGCTAGTTAGATGCGGAATTAAAATCCGCATCCAACGAGTACCCACTCGGCATACTTTTGATGGACCCCGCTACCCCAAAAACAAGAAATACCTGAAAAAATGGAATGATGACATCATCATTCTATTTTTTCAGGTATTTCTTGTTTTTGGGGTAGAGGGGTCCATCAAAAGTATGCCAAGTGGGTACTCGTTGGATGCGGAATTTAATTCCGCATCTAACGAGCTCTCCCGATCAAAATTTGAGTAAAAACACGGGGAGATATGTCAAAAATACAAACAAAAAAGTAGTTTTTTTCTTTTCTTCCTCCAAAATTAATAAATATTATTTTATTATTTTAACTATTATTTTGTTAATTCATTTTAGGAGGCCCATTTTGAGTTGAAATTTCCTCTAATTCCAATAGGAGTGCGAGCAGGAGAACTATGAGGGGTATTTGGGCCTTCTTGGTTCAAAGGTAGTACAACTTCCTGTAAGGCTGTTTCTACAAGTTCTTCCCAGTCTCCAACCAACAATGAGTCTTCCGCTACTGGACGATCTCTCTTTTTATACTCTCTTCTGGGAAATTCAGGGATGATTGGAAATCCTCCAATCTTCTTTACATATTCCCTGGTGTGTCTTCTTAGATCATTAACAATTTCGTTGCCAACAGAACATAGATGTTCTCTTTCTTCCGGAATTGGATTATGAAACCCACTGCTCTCAGAACTGTTACCAGTGGAATAATCTCAGGAAAACGGGTTTCCTTGTCCAGCCATGCACTAGCGGCCCTCCTTCTAGTGCCAAAACTGCTGAGGCCCAGAAATTCGTAGGTAGCAACAGTAAGGGATTCTCCCCAATCAATGTTCACAACTAGCCCGTTGACTGTTTGTTATAGGGAATCCGTCCGGTTTACGGTCTGGCTACCGTAGGTCAAGTACAAAACAAAGGCTTTACCAGTTACGACCCGGTCCACCGAGTTTTTGTATTTTTGACTTAAAACATGAAATGCAGGTGCCTAATTAATAATGCAGGGTGATAAAGATGCAAGGAGCAATCACAATGTGATGCGCAGGTTCTTACCTATCGTCTTAAGGCTCACAAACATCCAAATCACATACAATAAGAAAATAAACTAACTACCTAAACTATCCCTAGGGAGCAGGCTTATCATTCATTGGTGAGTAATACATTTCGTACATGCATTATGAAGAGTTACAGATAGCTGATACTTCTTTCAAGATACATGAACAATTACATATATTTAAACAACCAGATAGCCAATTGTTTTATGAACAACATTCATTACTCACAGTGGAAAACATCACAAAATAGACTGAAGAACATTTAAACGAGAACATAGGTTCAGGAAGTTAAACACTCTTACAGTTAATGAAACACCACTGAAAACGAAATAGTTCCTCTTCAACATTGATCATTTAATTGCATTGATATATTCCACATTTTTCTTTCTCCAACAGGCAAAAGTTGCAGTTTTTGATTGTAAAATGAAATAGTTCCTCTTACAAGCAAATGGTGTACAAGTTTTTCCAGGGAAAAAGTCCCTCTCTAAGTTCTACTTTCAAATATTTAAACTATGACTGCAGAACGCTTGTGTTTCCCCAACTGGGTGATTTTTCGGCTACTCCCACGTTTCGTATTCCTTTCTCCATCTTTTCTTCGTATGCCCATGGTCAATTGGGTAACTGCTGGACCTTTCATATCTACGTTTTGTTGCTTTTTATTTTGTCCTTGCCCTCGCTTGCTTCCATTGCGACCCTGCCTATTTTAATTTTATTATTTACAAAATTGCCAAGCTACTCCTTCACACCGTGGTCGCCCGGACCGTCCCTTGAGTTCTTCCTGCAATCAATTACTGTGCATTATTCTTTGGAATGGCATTTTAATCATTAACTTAAATCACCTGAAATGGATAATCCGCAAGAAAACGGCCAGGTGCATCCCTTGATCTGAGGATTTTCATAACGGAAGAATTTTTTTTTACTAAGCCTCGAGCAGGAAAACTTCATTCGGAATTCAGAAGGCTTTGAAATCGGACGTGAAAAGGATTTCTTAGCCGCAATGGCGGAAAAGAAAAGGGCTGAAGTGATGTGAAACGCGGGTGGGAGAAGCCTTAATCGGCAGTCGGACAGCTTTACACTTAGGAAGCTAAAGGTTTTTTCCAGCCGCAACGGCGGAAGGGAAGGCTAAAGACACGCACGACCTATGGGCGGGAAGAACTTTAAATCAGAAGTCGAAAAGGTTTGGACATCGAAAGAAAAAGACTCTCCCAGCCGCAACGATGGAAGAGAAATGACTTCAGGTACGTGGCTAAACAGGTCAACACGCATCGGCAGTCGGGACGATTTGGATTTCGGGTGCTAAAGGACTTTGAGAGCCACAACGGCGGAAGCGAAAAGGCTCCGGCTTCCGATCCAACAAGAATGACTCTCGATAAATATAAAACTCTAAGTGTTTAGACAACTTTAAAAATCAATAACGGACAGAAACCTACTATACCTCCGCCACGGTGACCCACAATAAAGAACACTTGGTTCAATCAACAAGCAAAACGAACTTAGAATCTGAGACTCACCATAAATTCCCAACGCAATCAAAATCTGAAACCCTCGACGAGAGTTAAGCTTTTACAATCATCTAAAATTACAGCACGACCACACATTCAAAGGATCCACCGATTAAAACAAATGCAAAATCATAAGGAGGGGCCCAAAATTTAAGAAATTTGGGGAGAACAGTTGCGTCGGCAACAAAGCGTTTGGTCCACCTCGAGCATCTTAATGAGCAGCGTCGAGATGCCTTGGTGGCTCTAGAGGTTAATAAACGTCACGTTAAGGTCCAATATGACAAGTCTGTCCATCCAAGAGTGTTTAGTGAAGGAGACTTGGTCCTTTTGTGGGATCAATCGAAAGAACCCTTCGGGGCAAGGAAATTTAATCCTATGTGGCATGGTCCTTACGTGGTCAAGCGTGTCTTAGAGAAGGGTGCCTATGAGTTAGTCGATTACAAAGGCACAGCTTTGGCAGAGCCTAGAAATGGGCTCTATCTCAAAAAATACAATGCATGATCTTTATCCAAGGCTGTTTGTTGTATATTATTGTACAACTTTCCATAGTTAGGTCTGTTTCTTATCGTGATCGGGTTTGTGATTAGTTTCCGTTTCTTTTGGCAGATGTCAATGGAATCTTCCACCTACATAGGATTCACGGATGGTGCAAGCCGTCACACTTAGCACTCAACCTTTGCTGCTTGGGTGATTTATACTCCTATGGGTTAGGTACTGTCTTCCGGAGGTGTATGTCTACGACCATCTTCCAACAATGTTGCTGAATATAGTGCCGTTATCGAGCTTCTACGGGATGCCATTTCACATGGCATTCTCTCTCTTGAGGTATGTCTTGATTCGGAGTTAGTAGTGTCACGGCTCAATGGTTTGTACCATGTTAGAGATCCGACGTTATTGAGAAGATTCTTACGTGTGAGATTGTTAGAATGACAATTTGACAGTATCACATATATACACATTCCAAGAAATAATAATCAAGTTGTTGACTCATATGCTAACTACGTGTTAGATTGGCATTTGTTTCATTCATAATAAATTAATCACAAACATTTTTACACATGTAAATAAATAAACCGATCACCATAAAACCTTTTATATATCAAAAATGTGGTAATACATAGTGTCATATACAAAAGTGGAGCTTTCAAAGCTTCCATCATATAATACACGGTCGTACAAAACATATACACTCCTAGGTATATAATCCTATGGAGGAGGAGGGTTGTGATCATGATACGTCACTACGGCTCTAGCTAGCTATTGGAATAAACGCACCCATGCGCATGGCATGCCCACCACCTGTCGCTGCATGGCCTCAGGAAAGTCCTCGACTTGCGCCATGAGAACTCTATGAGTCAGTCACACGAAGTTGGTATGAATGCTCTGGAGCGTTCGCTCCGCATCCACACCTGTGATGTCATCCCCTCTTCCGCTCCGTCTATGACATGGGAAGCCCTTTGGTCACCGTGGTCCCACATTTACACATGAATGGTAGATGTCACTATGTGTTGTCGCGCAAAAACATCTCTTTTTGATTCCAAATAATCAAGAAAATACAAAAAAAATTAAATAACTCAAAAAACTTTTAAAAAAGAAGAGTGAGAGTCGAGATTCAGTACCTATCTCTCCGTATGCCAATCCTGGTGGAAATGGCATGTCCGGATCCCCCTGGAAATCTATCCCTCCATAGGGGTAGTCATCTATGGCAACAATCTTTCATCGCTACCATGGAAAGAAGTCAGCTGGATATGGGTTGGCCACCCTACCACCCCCCAGTCTACGCATAGCATCTGCCCAACGTTGTTGGGCCGGATCTCTAACCCCGTGGAGAGGAACGTCCACTCTAGGGCTCACCTGGAACACGCTCGAAGAAAAACGTGCTCAAAATGTTGCTGAACCTGAAGTTCTGTATCCTGACTGCCTTACACTCACTGAGCTGGTGTTTCATGTTGCTCAGTAGTGTAGTACTCCAGTCGTATATGGTCGGTCTCATACACTCCACCGCATAGAACATTAGTGGCCACAAGGCCTGATGGAGTGAGGCTAATCCTGCTATCCTGCCCAGTGTCAGTAGTATGGCATTTAGGCCCAGCACCTATATAGCATTGGTGGGGACTTGACTTCCCACCTTCTCAATATCTGGGTAGCAGTACATAGCTACGTACTCATCGATAGTAAGCCCACCGCCTGGCCCACCTCGGGAACGAAGGTTCATCACCTCCCCTTGTCTAGATAGACCTATGATAAAGTATATGTCTTCCACCTCTATGGTGAGAGACATCCCATCTATCCGGAAGGACTCTGAGTCTGGATCCCAATAGTCTACCAACATCTCTAGTAGTCTTGGTTTGGCCCTCAAACCACCAAGACACCAAAACTTGTAGAGTCCGCATGCTCGAAGAGCTTGTTGAGCCATCACGTCAGCCCTTACAGCTTCCTCTACTTCACCATGATCGCGCTCTCTCCATTATAGCACAATCCTGCAAGAGAAATTGCCACATTTCCCATTAGATTCTTATAAATTCACTTGTGCGGCGTCATACGCGACTGTTTTGCAAATAGCCGCGTATGTATGCGGGTTCTAGCCTCTTTTCCGCGTATAGCCAGCCCTATACGTGGAAAAAGCTTTGATATCCGCGTAGGCCGCAACGCTCATGTAGAGATGGCCTAAACTACCTCATTTCACCATGAAAATCAACAAGAATTATATTAAAATGCATGAGAAGAGCATGAGTAAATACCTGGAAGAAATGGTTGCGAATTCTACCGGCTGGATCTCCTGGAATTTGTAGTTGAAAGTCAGAGCTCCAATGTGTAAAATTTTCAAATGATTTATATTTTTTACTATTTATAGAATTTTTTTCAAATATTTGAAAATTTTTACCCCCTTTCCTATAGTTTTGACAGTTTCTAACCATTTTGGACCGTTTCTGACATAATTTGTGATGTAGAAGACCATTTTTAGTGCCGTTTCAGCCATTGGATTGACTCGTTTGTACTGATCTCAGGTATAATGTCTACACTGGCATATAGGTTAGGTTCACCACCGTTTGCATTTTGCATGACCTTATGACCATGTCACCATGACCTTAGGTACGGACCCACTCTATTATGTCACGGAACCTTCTTGCTGCTTTAGAAGTGGCATAGTATGAGTGGTAGAGCTTCACCTTACATGGGTACCCTACTTAGCCCATTATTTGCATTTGGTGCCCATGCCGATGTTTTCTCCTTTAGGGTGTGGGAGTCCGTTGTATAGTACTGCCATGACATTTCGCAAGAGCCTCATACTCCTCTTGATCTTATGCTGGCCTATTTCCCTCCGGACTCCCCTTATGTCAAGTTGTGAATGCATTATCATGAGATTTTCCTGCCTTATTGAGCTTTATCCCGGCTCCCCTGACATTGTATTTCAGCCATATAGCCCGAGCTTGTCTCATGTCTAGCCATGCAAAACCATTTTTTATATCCTTCGTAGCTTGATTCCCTTTTTACTTGGAGGGGATTTTCCCCCGAGTGTCGATATCTTACACATGTATCCTTGCATTGAGCATAGGTATGTTCCACTACTTGGAACTAGTTTGTTCGCCCTGATGACACTCGTCTCCTCCTAGTTTGTAACTATAAAGCTAGTTTATTCTTTTTAAAATCTTTTCAAATAACTGAAAAATTCCAAAAAAAAATCAAAAAACCAAAAATCCAGACAAGGAAAGATGTTATCTTTGGCAGCTGTCGAGTCGTTTCACCTTCGAACAAAGTACTGTATATCACATCCATTGGTTGGGTTATAGTTTGAATTTAGGAGCTGTACTTGTTTATCTAAGTTTATCTCCACCGACTGGTTAAGCTTCCAGTCCCTGTGGAGCCTCTGTTGATGCCTCCTATGTCACAGAGATGTCCCAGTTTGTATATCGAGTCTATGTTGCCTTCATTCAGTCACCATACGCCGTTATGCTCTTGTTCGAAGGAAGTTGAAACCTATGTCGGCCATTGCTCAGTTATCTAACCTTTCCATGTCGGCCATTCCTGGTACAGTTACTGGTTCATGCACCTTATGATCAAGTCCTTCCACATTAGACAGCTTTGCTGAGTACCTCGTGTTGGATGATGGGGGATTCCTTAATTCCCTCCTTCCAGTGGATTTCATCCCATCGAATTTAGATCATTTATTCTGGGATTGGAATCTAGAGTCCTTTTGAGTGCCTTGAGACTTGCAGTCATCAGTGGCAGGTTCTCTCGCCATCGACAGTTTCTTGGGAATACGTCAATGTCCCCTGATCGATGGATTCTCTCAAGTGTTCAACCTCAACACATCTATTCACACTTGTTATTTTGCACTCTAGTACCTTAATTCCCATTTTCATTATCGGTGGGTAATCTCACATCTGTTAACAGTATACATCAATGACCGGTAATCAGACGATGGACTACTATGTTTGACCTCGACACCTCTATTCACATAGTAGGACATGTACTCGTAGTGGTTTGTGTAGAAGACCTTCCAGATTGGTGGCATCTCTTATATGCTACCTCCTTGATCGTGCCAGTGTTCATGAGATTTCAGCTCTCGTGGCTCCATGCCAGTATATGTCAGATATTTCCAGCCATTATGGAGATCTTGATCTATTATATATCTTCAGCCGTTTTGGAGATCATGGTCCTTTGTATATCTTCATCATGGAGATTCTTATCTATGTATATTGTACGTGGCGATGACCACATATGTGATATCATGTATTATGCCTGCTCATGGCCATTGTACTCTTATGTATCCGGGACTGCTATATGTACTTGCAGTTATATGCAAAGTTGTATTATTGTACTATGCTGATTGGGTGGCTGGTCTTCCATTTGGGATCCTTCATCAACCCACTTCTGGGATGGAATTATAATGTATTTCGGCCATCGTATGACCCCTCTGACCTCACACATTAGGGGGCATCTGTTATAGCGGATTTCACCACTCTAGGTGAATCACACTTTGTATGGCCTTCCCCTGTCCCACTGCAGACTCTTTAGACCCCATGGACCATATTTTGTCCTTTGATGTTTCCTTGATCATCCCTAAAACTATATGAAAAATGATATACACGGATTTTTACCTGATAACCGCGTACATACGTGGGTTTGACCCCTATAACCGTGTACATCAGGATGTGTGCATAATCCAAATCCTTTTGGAGTTTTCCTTGACATGGATCCAACTCATTCGACTCCTGGCCTTCCATATGCCTTGAGATCGCTCAGATTCGACCCTTCATTATCCCTTGTGAAGCTATATAAGGAACCCCTTGGTACATTGAAGGCATATAGAGAGATTGAGAGCAAAGAAACTATAGTCCATTGTTTCTGGAATTTGTACTTGAGTCTGCATCCCTTTGTCCCTTGGAGCACTGTTGTGTTCTTCCCAAGCTTTCCTTTTGCTAGTGAGCGTGCTATCGTGAGATGGAGGATTGAGGTGGTGGAGGCCCAAGTGGGGGATTCAGTTTCTCCAGTTCGCAGACGTGCCGTCAGAGGTTGTATCTATCTTGTAATCTATGATTTATAGTAATAAGAACTATCTTTTCCTGTCCAATGATGTGTATTTGATTGAATGTTGTATCCATTGGAATATGTCAAACGCTTTTACATTATTGATTATATATGCTAGAATAGATCTAACAACATGATATATAATATGCTTTTATTGTTTACTTGTTGTTGAGGAAGTATTATATCAATTCAAGCTAAAGATTGGAAAGCTCAACGGGGATCTACTTCAACCGTCCGGAATAAGGTACGAAGTCTGATCCTTTAGTGTTAGACATTTTATTTCTATTGCATATTGGGAAAGATTGATTTCTGGAGTCAAAGCTGTCTGTTGTGGTACCCCAAGCCATAGGAATTTCTCTTCGTAACAAGTAATGCTCTGCCTTAGTTGAAAAAGAGCAATGTTTGAGTTTCAAAGCTAAAAGAGACGTTTCATGAAGCTTCTCGAACCTTAGCTTCATGGAAACCTTATCCCTAGACTCCTGGACCACTTGGGATAGAGATCCATCCTTGTAGGATCTCCCCTCCACCGAACCCATGATAATATCAACCTTCCCTATCCTCCCATGGCTATAAATCTTGGCTCATCCCCCATGGGTAAAAGGAGGAAGATTATGCCACAACATCAAAACTATGGCCAAATATAGCCAAGGAGAGTGAGCACTAGGTGGATAAGTTTGAAGCTTTGGAGGCAATGTTTTGCTTGACAAGAGACTTCTCAACACTAAGGATTTTGGTTGTAATTTCTCTCTCTAATTACATTTATGCAATAAAAGTTCATTTCCCATGAATAATAATGAATGAATCAGTTGTTTCATTTTTGAATTCCTTAGTCATCAACATAGGATTATAGATTGTAGTTGGTGCTTTGATCTTGTATGTACTTTGTTGTGTGCTTCTTGCAGGTGAATTTGGGGAGATCCAACATTCCAAATGATCCATATAGAGAATGGTGGCCACCCACCTATTCCACTGGCTCAAAACAATTGTCCATTGTGGCAGTTTCCTATTTATTTTTCTACGGTTTTTTGGGGCCCAAACTTCTGAAGCAGTTTTGAGGCCCTAAACAACATTTTTTTGGCATCAAATGGTCTAAAAAATATGATTTTGTTTTGGACCCAATATTTGTTGTTTGTGGATGTATATCTCGAATAGATATTTCCAACAAGCTACTGAGCGCCCAAATCGGAGATCGTATGCAAACGTTATGACCTCAAGAAGTTGTCTGTTCAACTTACCACCTTGGGGCCACAAAATTTATGACGATTCATATTCTAGGGTCGTGTTTTGGAATTTTGGGGTTCTCTCCCTCATTCTTACTATAAATAGGCCCCTTTGGCCTCATTTTGTTTCCATATTTGTATAGATGAACGTAGTAGTCACATCTCTTCTCAGAGATAGCCACCGCCATTCTAGCTATTGTATTACAGTCTATTCTATTTCCACCATTTAATAGAATATGTGTTTACTGTATCTTTGTTATATTTGAAAAATGTCTATGATTATGATTCTATATCTAGTATTTCGTTTTTTTCACACATAAATCCATATCAGTGGTATCAGAGCAATATGTTCTTTAATTGTTTCTCAGTGCATGTCCCTGACGAGGTCTGGGTATAGAGAGTTTGGTCTCGAACTAGTTTCACTTGATCACTCTCGCTGTCCTGAACAACCTCCCATGGTGAAAGAAAAGAGAGAGGATGGAGCAGGAGATCCTATCAAATCATTGCTCGATGAAGCCCTAGCATGGAAGAGGAACGAGATGATTGATAATTTCACCCAAATCCTTCTATGAATGCTGACAGCGGAAAGTGCATCTTCAACGAGCAGCTGATTCAGGGATGAAACTCCCTTCAAGGTATAGTTTAACTTTGATATTCCTTTATTTGAAGTCTAGATCGATTCAGATTCCATAGATAATTGGTTGAATGTTCTAGAAGGGTATTTCTCTGTCCATAATTTCTCTGACAGGGAAAAGATCACCTTTTCTCTCCTTAAGGCAGTCCCCCATGTCCAAAATTGGTGGGGTACTTATTGGGAGCAAAACTCATCAGACGAGTTTGGAATGTTTGAGACAAATCCCACTTGGGGCTCTTTCGTAGATGTCATCAAGGAACAATACCACCATGTGGGAAGATATGATGACCAGTACACCAAATGGACCATCCCTCGTGAATAGAGGGACCAGACAGTGTCAGAGTACACCAACAACTTTCATACCTTGCACACAAAGCTGGATATCAAGGACTCTGAGCGACACCTAAATATGAAATATCTTAGTGTTATGCATTGGTACATCCAAAATGAGATGGAATTACTCAGCATCTCTTCACTTGGATACGCCTATCAGTATGCTGTCAAAATCAAGGAGATATTTTGACAAAAGAACAAGCGAGACTCTGGACCTGTGAATCCACAGCAGAAGCAAGGAAAGGGAAACCCTGCCCCGCAGAACATAGGAAAAGGAAATGACAACCAGTCCCTGCCACAAGCAAAGAAGGGGGATGGAAAGATACATAAGGACACTGGGAAGTGGTGCAAATTTCATAAAATCCTTTGGCACAACACTGATGAATGTCGCTCAAAGAAGTCATTGAGGGATGGGATCAAATTTTTAGAATCAGATCTCAATTCTGATTCTAAATGCAATGCCACAACCGCAAACAATGGGAAGTAGATCCCACTACCACTGTTTCTACCACACAGATTCAACTAGAGGATCCTAAATATTTAGAGGTAGAGGAGTGCCTATTCCACTCACAGATGTGGGCGAAGGGAAACCCACTACATTTTGTTGTTGATAGTGGCAGCCAAAAGAACCTGATCTCAGTAGAAGTCGTTAAGAGATTGCAGCTTCCGACAACACCACACCCACAACCCTACAAGATCAGTTGGCTAAGCCAAGGACGAGGTATTCTAATTACTCAACAATGCCTACTACTATATGGCATCAATCCTTTCAAAGACAAGGTACTGTGTGATGTGGCCCCACTTGAATTTTGTGATGTTCTTTTGGGACATCCATATATGTGGAAGTGTCATGCTATATATGAGTCACAACCTCACAGTTTCATTCTTACTTTGGGAGGAAAACTCTATTGGATACCAGAGAGAGTTCCACCTAACACAATCTCGCAAGGTAGCAAGGTAATCTCCCACATCAGAAAATTATTCCTCTTCACAATTGTGTCTGAAGGAGAACATCAGATTACCTCTACACCCTCAGCATAGGGGATCTATGCTCATCAGAAACAAGAAGAAAACATAGTCCTTATTTCCTCATCCATTTGAGTACCTCTATGATGCAAGGCCATGCATTCAAGGTGCTCCTCCAAAAACAAATCATCTACACATCAATTACAACCCTATCGGGATGCCAAAGAAAAGCAACCTCTTCACTTAAGTAAATGTCGCACCAGGAGATCGAATCAACACACAGTTCGAGATATGATACAGGATTCGACATAATGGATACCATTGATTCCTAAGGAGGGAGGATTGATCCAATTGGATATCGGTGTTCACCCACCTATTCCACTGGCTCAAAACAATTGTCCATGGTGGCGGTTTCCTAGTTATTTTTCTATGGTTTTTTGAGTCCCAAACTTCTGGATCCGTTTTGACGCCCTAAACAACATTTTTTTGGCATCGAATGGTGTGACTAATATGAGTCTGTTATGGACTTGAAATTTGCCATTAATGGATGTAAATCTTGGATATATCTTTCCAATGAGCTATTGAGCGCCCAAGTCAAAGATCGTATGCAAAATTTATGACCCCGGGAAGTTGTCTGTTCAACTTACCACCTTGGGGCCACAAAATTTATGACGATTGATCTTCTAGGGATTTTATGAAATTTGCCAAATTTCATAAAATCCTTTGGCATAAGTGTAGAAGCTTTCGTTATTTGCCTGCACTGCATCTTGGGGATCGTGTGGTTCTTCCATGTACCGCTGGTATATAGAACGACCTTTCACTTACCCTTAAGGTATATAGAAATGTACTTCATGTATTCAGTTGTATATTGGAAGGCCCCTTTCGAACGATTGTGCATTAGACAACACTATTATGGAGTGGAGCTCCCATGTACCTTGTGTATATAGGGGGACACTTTTATGGATCCTGAGACCATATGAGCATATCCCTTTTGTAACACCCCGGTTTTGACCCTATGGTATTAAATTGCATATGATGTAAATATTATATTAAATCATGGTGTGGAGCTCAAGGCAAAGGCCCCACCATGGGTTTAGTGTTTTATGTTTCGACGATTAAAATCGATGCCGATGGTTTATGTTCTAGCCAGGCACAATGTGTTTTGAGACATCATGTAAAATGCAAATTAATAAAAATACCACAACTAGCTATGCGCTGCAACATTAAATAGATGGGGGCACGATTTCACAAGGAATAGGGAGGGGGAATTATTCAAAACTTGAGCCTATGGGGAAAATCCAAATGTCCAAGGAGAAAACCCATAAGTTGTAAACTACCCATTTTTTCCTTTTGTGCCTAGTCATCTAGATGTGGTTGAAGAAGTTATCTTCGTGGGATGGGAAAGGTATGGAGGTCAAATTCGAATTTGGGAAGTCACCCATTTTTGAAAAGTGTGTTTTTGATGTGTGGGGAAAGTAAAATATTGGTAATGCATGCCCAATCCATTATGCACCCATGAATTTAATTTTCACCCATGAGACTGGGCTCTCTCCTCCACGGTTTGGATGTTATTTCCTTCCCTTCTCCCTAACCAGAATGCATTTTGGGTGTTGCTGGGGTGAATGGGAAAGAAGGGGCCACAATTTTGGGGTTGAGGAGGCCGTTTTTTCTCATGTGAGTAAGCTGGGAGTTCTCTTCCATGTTTCTATATTTTACCCATTTTTCTTCATGGCTAGAAAGTCATTTTTGGGGTTGCTGAGTGTATGTGCAGCTAGAAAAACCTGTTTTTGGTGTGGCTGAGTGAAAACGCAGCAGAGATTTACATTTTGGGGGTTTAGAGAGGGTGTTTTCTCATTCCTCATGCATTCAAGGCTTGCTGAGAGTTTCCCTAATGAATTTCTGCATTTTCCTCATTGTTCTCCAAGCTAGAAGGTCATTTGTGTAGAGTTCAGTGGCTGAGAAGGTAGACCCACGTTTTGGGTGTGAATAGAGGTTGTTTTTACCTCTGTGAAGTCCAAGGACATTCCCTGAAACGATTTTCTCTCTTGGGTTGTTTTTCCCCACCTGCCATTTTTGTTTGTGGTTGTCAGACATTTTCCTTCCATGGATAACTTTAAGGAACCATACTTATTTAAAAGTGCATAAATGTTAATGAATCTTACCAATTCTTAAAATTCCAACTATAAAACGTTTGGCGATATTTTTCAAAAAATATTTCAATTTCCAAGGATTTTATATTGTTTATATAATAATTTGGCAATTTTTAGGGTGAAAAAATTTTACCCCATCAAAATTGGGTGAAACAGGGATTCAAAAAATGTAAAATGGCGAATCTTTCTTTGGAGAAAAACATGGAAAAATATCCCATGGGTTAAATTTTGCCCCTAAAATTATCCCTGTTTCCTTCATGCCCAACAATGTTATTTTGCTGTGAAGGGCATCCATGTGAAGGTTGGCTTGGATGAGTAAGTGCAAGGAACCCTTGTGTTGTTAGCTTTTTTCCTTAGTAGCCTATGAAACCCAATTTCCTATAGGCTTGGATAGACAGTCTGTGAAACCCAGCGGTGTGTTGGATTTACTGTGGATGTATATTATTGCCGTGTGTAAGCTTGTTGTTCCCTAGTGCCTTGTGGAATCATGCCCAACTCGGGGGTGGCGGTAATGCTGAGAGAGTGATGAGCACACTGGCCTATGGTTGGGTGCAATGTTGCAACAACGTAGCTAGTTGCGGGACAACTTGTTTTCAAGATAAGTATTCTTTTGTATTTTATTCCTGCAACTAGATTTGTTTTATGAATTATTATGAACATGTTGAATGCTTGAATGAATGTTTTTGCTTCCACTGTATATTGCATTATACATCTATGTACGTTTTTAATTCAATTTTATTTTATTTTATGTTCATGGGCTAGATTTCCCATTTGACACCAGCATCCTAGTCGCATCCTCTCCATCGTCGGTATGAGGGGTGGGGACATGACAATGTGGTATCAGAGCTCATGTTGCAGCATTAGGCCTCAATTGGCCAAGTTGAAAAACTGACAGACACAAAATTAGCCTCTATGTTCAGCAGGAAGAAGAGGCAGGAAGAAAAATTATGAATTTTTTTAAGTATTGGAGAGAATTCTCCTTTGTTGGCTGAGATGACTAAAGCCGCAGAGATAGTGTCGGCTGCAAAATCCAAAGACATGTCGAAAGTGTCAACTGGGTTGGCTAGAGGAAGAGCTAACAACGTTGCAGCAACAGTGTCGAGTGAAAGGGCTGAGATGAGCTGATACATTGACCGCGTTGGCAAGAGGGAGCGACAGGGATCGCAGCTGAGGCTTGCCGGGTAAGTTGGCTGAATTTCACCGATGGTGTCGGAAAAGAAGAATGAAGGGAGACGACGAGAATCGCCGCACCCATGTTAGGAGAATTAGCAGAATGTTTTTGACACATCAGAGGTAGTCGGCTGAGTTCCGTCGATGGCACAACAAGAGATGGAAAAAAACTTGAAAAATTTCTAAGTGTTTGATTTTCGGTGGAAGGAAGATGAAGATGATCCGAAATGTCACCTGGGTTGGCTGAAATCTTGCCGACAATGTCGGCTGTGTTTTTTGAAGGAAGACGATGGGGCAGCTGCAACGGTTTCGGTGGGGAGAGACAAATAAAGCCGATGGGGATCAAAGTCAAAGGCGTTAGATATGTTGTAATATTTTAGCCGACATAGTGAATGGAGCCGCTTGATTTTTGCCGACGACGGAAGAAGACGAACGAATTTTAAGTGCAGAAATTGACAAAGAAACCAGAGGATTTTTTGCCAAAACGACGACTATGTTTCCTTCTTTTTGCTGACACAACGGACAAAGCCACCTAGAATTTGCCGATGGCGGGGAAGAGACGAGAAAAAAAGAGAAAAGATCAAAAAAGTTCAAAGTGTTGGCTCAGTTATACTGAAGTTGAGATGACATGATGGCTCAGTTAGTTGTAGATGATCCGTTGCATGTCGACAGAAAGAGAAAAAGAAAGCCGCTGCATAGGAATGGAAAATAAAGAAAAACAAGAAGAAGAAGAAGAAGAAGAAGACGAAAATGAACAAGATTTTTTTTCGAAAATTTTTCTAAGTATGGAAAATCAAAGAAAAGTCTGAAAGTTTTCTGCAACGACAGAAGAAAAATTGGAAAGTATTCCGCAATGGTGGATGGAAGTCAGAACGTTTTTCGACGCAGCAGATGGAAAATCAAAAAATTTTCAATGTGGTGGAAGGCCTGGCCAGTTTGTCGATCGGAAGAAACTTCAAAATTTTTCGGCAACAGTGGCAGTTTTGGCAAGTTGACGATCAGAAGAAACTCCATAATTTTTTCGCAACAACGAAGGGCTCGATCGGGAGAAATTCAAAAAGTTTTCTGCAATGACGAATGGAAGTTGGAAAGTTTTTCGACGCGACGGAGGGATATGTCGGAAGAAACCTTGAAAGTTTTCCGATGTAGTGGATGAAAGTCGAAGAGTTTTTCGACACAGTGGACAGTTTGATCAAGAGGAATCATGCAAAGTTGCCGATACTTGTTAGGTGAAATCGAATGAATTTTTCGATACGTCGGTTCAGCACAATAGGAAAACTATGGAATTTTTTGTTGAAACGCGTCGGCATAAAAGGGAAATTTCGTTGATACGTCGGTGAAATAATAGGTTGGAAGGAAGTTTAGAATTTTCCAAAATATTAGAAGATAAGGGGAAATGGAGCAGACATGTCAGAAAATTTTGGTGAATTCGCCAATCGGAGGAGGCTGAAAAAATGTGCCGAAGTAGGGAAATTTAGTAGGTTTTCAGTGGGATTGCAGGGGCCAAAAAGATGAAGAATGGTAATGAGGTTATGCGCCAGATTACCACAAGGGGGAAAGACCCATTAACCCCTGTTGTCCCCTTGAGAGAGTCGATTGAAGATGATAAGAAGATGAAGGAAGAAAGATAGAACTGGACCATTAACAAGGGAATATGTTCACTATTGTGAAGCTAAAAACATGGTTCAGAAAGCAGGGATCATTCCTAAAATTTGTGCAGTGTTAGAAGACCACCAGGCATGCCATAACTCAAATGTGGTGGAAGTTGAAGGTGAGATTGCTGGGAAGATTGTTATGTTTTGATTAAACCTGCTATATCACCCCTGGACTTGTGAGATGTGCACTTTGAATAAGTCAAAGCATATAAGGTCATGGTTAGTTCAACTAGCCATTGGAATTGGGAGAAAGTTAGTGAGGTGGTAAGTAAATGTCCATCGGTCATGGATGGATTAGTCACCCATGTAGATCTGAAAGTTCTACCACCTGGATCCTATGATGTCCTCATTGGAATGGATTGGTTGGAAGCACAGAGAAGAAGGCTTGATTGTCACAACAAGACCTTTGAAGTGCTTGGATGAAGAATCAACCTAAAGGTTGTGAAAGGAATTCCATAAGTGATCTCTGGAAGGAAGTCTTCAACAATGCAGCTGAAGAAGTTATGTGGGGAAGGTTGCAGTGGGTATGTGACTCATGTTTTGGAGGAAACAGAGAATGAAGCTCCTGGGTGGAGTACCTTCATGTGTTTCAGGAATTTAGGGATTTTTTTCTTGATGAAGTTCCGGGGCTTCCTCCAAAGCGGGAGATTGATTTTACAATTGAACTTGTGCCAGGTAAAGCACCAATGTACAAGAAACCCTACAGAGTGAGTATGCCAAACTTTCTAGAGATGAGGATGTAGTTGCAAGAGTTGTGGGGAAAGAAGTATAACATGCCAAGTGTGTCCTCGTGGGGAGCACCAATTTGGTTTGAGGAAGAGAAATATGATACACTTTGATTGTGTATTGGTTCAGACAATTGAACAAGGTGTTTTCCAAGGATGAATTAAGGTCTGGTTACTAGCAGGTAAGGATCAAGGATGAACATGTTCATAAGACAACCTTCAGATCAAGGTATGGATCTTATGATGTTGTAGTGGTATCATTTGGTTTCACAAATGCACTAGATACATTCATGTGCCCCATGAATAATGTTTTCAGTAAGTATATGGACATGTTTGTTCTTGTTTTCCTTGATGGCATTCTTATTTATTCTAAGAATGAGGAAGAACATGTGGAACATTTGAGGCTGAATTTGAAATTGCTCAGGAAGAATAAGTTGTATGCAGGGTTGAGCAACTATGAATTCTATGAAGATAGAATTCATTATTTGGGTCATGTTATCTCAGATAAAGGAATATTTGTAGACCCTGAAAAGATTGAGGCTGTTCTGAGTTGGCCTGCTCCAAGAAAGTTAACAGATGTAAGATATTTTGTGGGACTTGCAGGATATTGCGGGAGGTTCACCGAAGGATATTCTGCAGGTAATTTGAGTCTATGAATAGGCTGAGGAAGCCTGCATGTGAACTTGTAGTTCCATGAGGAAATTTCCCTTGTGTGTATGGGCCTACAAATGAGGAATTCTTGAAGACTCAGGTAGAATGACCTGAGCAGAGCAGTAGGGTTGTGCCAATGAAACCCAAGGCAGAAAGCTTCCATGTGCCATGAGAAGGGTCTCATGATTGAAAACAGGTTTTGAAACTACAGATTGCAAGTTTTATATTGATTATGGGAGACTATGATCTCCTGTGATGGTTTTGAATCATGCTAACCATGGATATGCTTGTCTTGCATTGCTTGATGTCTGAAGTTTCCTGTTGCTAACTGTGATTGTTTGACTGATTAAAAATTGTGTCAATTGTTTGGCTGATTAAAAATTGTGTCAAGATGACATGTTGTATGTGGATGTCCAGGTTTTGGCTAGCATGCGTAAGTAAGGGGTGAGTACTCCCCACTTGAAAAAAAAGCCAAACAATATGAGGTTGACATCATGGTTGCAAAAATCTGATTTTCTGCTTGAAGCATAATTGTGAATTCAGATTTTTATTTTTGACTATCAATGTTATTTATCATTTGATATTTGGGGAAACCATGTATGCATGAAATAGATTTGAAAATCTATGATTAAATTTTATGATGGCATCTCATGTAAACTACATACTTGTATGTAATGCAGGTGAGATGGTGGAAGTACGCCCTTGGAGTACATAGCTTCTCGAAAGGATGTGTTTGGGATACATGACTCCTCGGAAGGATGTACTGGGTGTACATGGTTCCTCAGAAGGATGTACTTGGATACATGGCTTCTCGGAGGGATGTGTTTGGAATAGGTTTGAAAACTGATTGCAATTATTTTATGATGACATCTCATATGAACTACATGCTTGTATGTAACGCAGGTGAGATGATGAAAATATGTATTGGATGTACATGGTTCCTCAGAGGGATGTACGGGGTGTACATAGCTTTTCGAAGGGATGTGTTTGGAATAGGTTTGGAAACCTACGATTAAAATTTTTATAATGACATCTGATGTAAACTGCATGTCTATATGTAATGTAGGTGAGGCAATGAAAACATGTACAGGGAGTACATGGCTCCTTTGGAAGGATGTACTTGGGTGCATAGCTTCTCCCTCCTGCCAGCTAGGAATCAGTATGCATCATTGGGGATGCCCAGGGTGTAAGACATCCGGTTAGACTTATTTCCACACACATTCACGTCGTAAGGGGACTGTCATGAGAGTGGGGGTTCCATGAAGAGAATAAACCCTAGGTGTTATGATGTCTGGAAAGGAAGCGCCTGAGCATTGGTAAGCACTTGGAGGAGGTGTTGGGCCCTTAAGCTAGATATTTCATTAAGCACCTAAGGGGGTGTTAGGCTCTGAAGTGGGGCTGATCGTATCTCAGTTGAGAGATGCTATACAGATAAGTATTGAATTACTTGGAAAATCCTGGTTGATTTTATGTAATTATACATGTTTATAATGATTCAACTAAGGTTTTTGAAAATATTGTTAAGAAATAAATCCTGCGAAAATGAATCTGACATGTGGATTAATCTGTTATGGTTCCTGGAAAGGAAGCGCTTGAGAATTGGTAAGCACTTGGAAAATGTGCTAGGCTCGTAAGCTAGAGCTGCCATTGAGCACCCAAGGAGGAGTTAGGATCTGAAGCGAGGCTGACAAGATCTCGGTTGAGAGATGTTATGCAGATAAGTATTTGGTTTACTTATCAAATTTTTGTTGTTGTTGATTTTCTGTAAATATACATGAGCATATGATGCCGCTATGATTTTGAAAATCTTGTTATAGATTGCATCCTATCAAAATGAATATGACATATGGATTGAATTCATTATGGTGTTTGGAAAGAAAGCACCCAAGCTTGGTAAGAACCTAGAGGAGGTGCAGTCTCTCAAGAAAAGCTTCCATTGAAGCACCTGAAGAGGTGTTGGGCTCAAGAATGAAGCTGCCAGACCTCGGTCAAGAGGTATTTTTAGGTGATCTGAGGCTTACAGAAATTTGGATACCCTTTAATGCACACCCAGGTTTGGGGTGGGGTAGGGTTATGAGCTCCATGGTTGTATAAATCCCAGTCAGAAACTTGTGGAACCAAAAGAAGATACTTATGCAAATGAGTATTTGGTTCACTTGGAAAATTTTGTTGATTTTATATCAATATACATGTGCATGTGATTGATCTACGAGTTTGGAAAATCTTGTGAATACTGACATGGGAATTGGCTCATTGCTTGGGGATTGAGCATAGGTATTGTAGGTTCCCAAAGACATTGGAAATGTTCCAAGATGAGGAGAAGGATTCTCCAAGACCAGAAAAAGATAATGTGGTGTGTGCTGAGGCATGCAAGCAAGGACTTGGAAAAGTTCCAGATCATGCCATTGGACAGATAAAGGTGTAGAGGAAGCACTACGGTCCTGAAGAGGTTACATGGGAGTTAGAGGATTCCATGTGATTGGGACATCCATTTTGTTCAAATTTGCAAAGCACCGAGGGCGGTGCCAGTGTAGCATTTTGTTAAATTTTGTAAAGAACTAAGGACAATGCTATTGAAGGGGGAGGGGAATGTAACACCCTGGTTTTGAACCCATGGTATTAAATTTCATATGATGTAAATATTGTATTAAATCATGGTGTGGAGCTCAAGGAAAATTCCCCACCATGGGTTTAGTATTTTATGTTTCGGTGATTAAAATTGATGTCGATGGTTTATGTGCTAGCCAGACACAATGTGTTTTGAGACATCATGTAAAATGAAAATTAATAAAAATACCACAACTAGCTATGCACCGCAACGTTAAAGAGACGGGGGCATGATTTCACAAGGAATAGGGAGGGGGAATTATTCAAACCTTGAGCCTATGGGAAAAATCCAAATGTCCAAGGCGAAAAACCATAAGTTGTCAACTACCCATTTTGTCCATTTGTGCCCAGTCATCTAGAAGTGGTTGAAGAAGTTATCTCCTAGTGATGGGAAAGGTATGGAGGTCAAATTCGAATATGGGAAGTCACCCATTTTTGAAAAGCATGTTTTTGACTTGTGGGGCAAGTAAAATCTTGGGAATGCATGCCCAAGACATTATGCACCCATGAATTTCATTTTCACCCATCCTCATGGAGTTTTGGCTCCCTCACACAACAGGAAGAGACCGAGCTCTCTCTCCACAGTTTGGTTGCCATTTCCTTCCCTTCTCCATACCCAGAATGCGTTTTGGGTGTTGCTGGGGTGAATGGGAAGGAAGGGGCCATAATTTTGGGGTTGAGGAGGCCATTTTTTCCCTTGTGAATAAGCTGGGAGTTCTCCTCCATGTTTCTACAGTTTACCCATTTTTCTCCATGGTTGGAAAGTCATTTTTGGGGTTGTCGAGTGTATGTGCAGCTTGAAAAACCTGTTTTTGGTGTGACTGAGTGAAAATGCAGTAGATATTTGAGTTTTGAGGGTTTGGAGAGGGTGTTTTCTCATTCCTCACATGGTCAGGGTTTGCTGAGCGTTTCCCTCATGAATTTCTACATTTTCCTCATTGTTCTCCAAGCTGGAAGCTCATTTGTGTAGAGTTCAGTGGCTGAGAAGGTTGACCCACGTTTTGGGTGTGAATAGAGGTTGTTTTTACCTCTGTGAAGTCCAAGGACATTCCCTGAAATAATTTTCTCTCCTGGTTTGTTTTTCCCCAGTTGCCATTTCTCTTTGTGGTTGTCAGACGTTTTCTTTCATGCCCAACATTGGTATTTTGCATTGAAAGGAATCCATGTGAAGGTTGGCTTGGCTGAGTAAGTGAAAGGAACCCTTGTTTTGTTAGCTTGTTGCCTTAGTATACTGTGAAACCCAATTTCTTATTGGCTTGGCTGAAACCCAATGGTGTGTTGGCTTGACTGTGGATGTATGGTAATGCCATGTGTAAGCCTGTTGTTCCCTAGTGCCTTGTGGAATCATGCCCAGCTCGGGGGTGGCAGTGATGCTGAGAGATTGATGAGCACACTGGCCTATTGTTAGGTGGAACGTTTCAGCGACGTAGCTAGTTGCAGGCCAGATTCTTTTCAAGATAAGTATTCTTTTGTATTTTATTCCTGTAACTGTAATTGTTTTATGAATTATTATGAACATGTTGAATGATTGAATGAATGTTTTTGCTTCCGCCATAGATTGCATTATACATCTGTGTACATTTTTAATTCAATTGCATTTTTATTTTATGTTCATGGTTTAGATTACCCATTTGATAGCAGCATCCTAGTCACATCCTCTCCATCGTTGGTATGAGGGGCAGGGACGTGACACCTTTGACCGGCCTATCACCGCAATACACTGAGAATAGCACACGGGGAGATTACTACACACGTGCCGTCCAAGTAGTCGAGTGTTCAGGAAAGGGTACAGTCCCAATCCTCCTTGTTGCGTTTCATTATTGGACCCTACGGTATATTGCGAGTTGTGGTGGTTTGAAATCCTGTGAGGATATTGAATTTTTACCACTCCTATCACAAGTTCTGATTGTTACTTTATCTTGAGTAGCATTTGATTTGCCTAACTAGACAGGGTTTTTCTTGAGATCAGTTTGGATTTTGAAAACTGGCTGATTTCCCATGGAGGAGGTCCTATCGGTTACAAGAGATTAGTTTGGACTTTGAAAACTGGCTGATTTCCCATGGAGAAGGTCCTATCAGTTACAAGGGTTATCACTGGAAAATCCTTTGAATCCTCTGGGTCAACCTCCCATGGAAAGAGACATGGAGAACAATTCCAAGGTAGGTATCAATTCTATGCATGAACTGGAAGGAGTTCTAGTTGAAGAGGAAGGAGTTGAATCTCCTCTTCCCAATGCTCTTTTGATGTACCTATCAGGACCACCACTAGTGGAGCAACCTTCCTCTCGCAACACATCCTTTGTCATCCCAAATCCTTCCAGAGCTGGGCTTAATCAATTTCAACTTTATGAAAAAATAGCTCCTATATTTGGAGCTAATGCTCCATTTTGGGAGATTTCCCTTGGTCAAGATATCTCTTAGTTCGGTACTACTACTACTGTGAATGTGTCAACTATGGAGTTAACCCAAAAATCTAGAAGACGCTTTCCCTACCTTTTACCTAGTGATATTTTAGGGAGGTCATTAAATATTCCTTCTAGTTCTGTTCCAGCCAATCCTCCATCTGAACCTATTGTGTCTAGACTTTCCACTCCCTCAAGAGCACCATAGTCAACTCAAAGTACTTTTTTGAATTCACATATGGGAGGAGCTTCTATGCCTCCTATAGCTTTGCCAAATGTTGGAAGTCAATTTGTACCTCCTACATCCCAAACAACTAGAGGATATTATGTACTTGTTCTACATAATATTTCACATCCTTCCCCTCCAGTTGTTGGACCTAGTGGTCATACTGGTTTTGGTCCTATTGTTCCTGCTTCGTAGCCTCCTACATCATCTTAGGTCTCTCCTCAACAACCAACATTGGTAATCAATAAGTTAGCAGGGAAAATTACAATAATCCCTTATATGTCCCTTATCCTAAAGGAGTTACCAATTAGTGGGCTCAACCTACTTATGGATCTCAAGCCGAACTTAACCAGGTGCAACCACCATTTATGGGAAAAAATGCTCCCAACTATCAACAATTTGGTGGGTTTTATGACCAACCTCAACAGACCTTGGGTCCTATGGGGGTAGCCTTACCTTATCAATATTTCAATTACCCACAACCCAACCGACAACTTCCATTTTTTGCTACATTTGATTTTCCTGACTTGTCCAAGTCAATAAATGACCCCATTCAACATGATCCATTTTGGCATACCATCCCGGTCAAAATTATGCTAGACATTCCAAAATTTGATGGAAAGCAGGGAAAAGATCCCCAAAATCATCTAATGATATTCCATTTGTGGTGTTCATCTAACTCCCTGATGGATGATTTTATTCAATTGAGACGCTTCCAGAGAACATTGCCTGGCACGGCTGCAAAATGGTATATCAAATTTACACAACACTCATTTGTGTATTTTAAGTCATTGACAACTGTGTTTATTACTGACTTCCAGTTATGTATCTGATATGAAACTAGTACAGATATATTGACCTTCTTCATCAAAATACCTATACTCACATATTAGATCACAACCATGAGTGAAGGAGGCACCGAAGGTTAATCAAGGCTGCCATTCCAGATAACCTTTTGGCTGACTGGTTCACTAAGTCCTTGTTGCTTCCTATTTCCAGAGATGTGTCCATGATTCGTTCTATCACAAAAGAGCAAGCCATTAGCTGGGACCAATTTTTAGACTTAGTTTATTATCAGTACGAAACCTTATACCACTTAATTCCTAATGCTCCTTGTCCCACCATCGACCCTACCAAGCCACATGCAAAGACTCCTGTGGATGGTGTTGTTGGTACAATCCAATCTATATCCACAACTAAGACCGCTAAACCATAGAGTTATTCAACTATAGATTCTTCTACTCCTCCTTTTTCCACCGAGCTGAATGAAATTCAAAACTCACAATCACCCCACCCGACAATAAGAAGAAAGGAAAATGTAGGAATAAGAAACTTGGAAACCAACATGAGACTACCAAATCATCGACTCCAGATAATGACACCAAACATAAGAGGAAGGCTAAGTATCCTTATTTGTTATGTGGAGATGATCACTTCACGAAGGAGTGTCCTCGTTGTGAAGAGATTAATAAATTTTTGAAAAGTAACTCCACACCAGTAGTGTTAACTGATAGATTCCTGTCCCAACAAAAAATGATTGACCACATGTCTTCACATGGTCCTTCATCCTCTACTGAAGACATTCGTATGATGTCTGCCAAAATAGTTGCATTGACTACCATAAGTCAGACATATGATAAAACACCTGAAAATAAATATGAAGGAGATTTTCCTGAGAAGCCTACTCATGTCAACCTTTCTCCTCCACCTCCTTCTAATGTTCCTCTCACTATCGAGAAAACTAGTTTTGAAACAATTTTACACCCTCCTAAGAGTACAATCCGTAAAAACATTTTCAATCCTAGTGCTCGAGATGCTCAAATTTATAATGTTGTTGAATATTTGGCTCAAGCACCCTATGCTATGTCCATGCTCAAAGGACTCCAAAGATGTCCCATGCAACACAAGAATTTGTTGTTAGTCCTAGGGGATTTTGATCTCAAGAATTCCACGATGGTAACCTTTAATGTGGAGAATTATAAGTCGAGGCTATCCCATCAGCTCTCTTTTCAAATCGCTACTAGAGTGGTGGGTAGAAAGGTCCATCGTACTATCTTGGACGAGGGGAAATCCACCTCGGTTTTGTCTATGTATTGCTATAGAGCTATTGGTTCTCCCGATATTAGTAAGTCACCAACCACCTTAAAATATTTTGACGGACAAGATTTTCAACCCCATGGTCTACTACCGACATTGTCCATCGAGTTGGGGGGGAAAATAGTTTCTATCTAGGTAGAAGTGGTCGACGCTCCTCTATATTACAATTTATCGTTAGGAAGGAATTGGTTCTATGCTATGATGGATGTTGCGTCCTCAGTTTTTCGCACACTCCAATTCCTACATCAAGGAAAATTTGTGACCATAGACCAACTCGATTATTGCTCACTAGATATTATTGCTTCCATGGAAAATAATGTTCCTGTGTTAAGGAAGTCACCTCCACCCTATCAGTCTGTAGGGGCTGGATTGTTGAATAATTTCTCACTCATGGGAGTTTTTCCATACATCAGTGCCCCTCCTAGCATTAAAAATTCCACGATAAACATGATATCCTCAATGACCGGGGGCATGTCTAAAGGAAAATATATCACTGGATCATCTTATCTGAGTCCACATGAAGGCCTTTGTGATGACATTCAATCTGTTTCTGATGCTTACATAGATGATCATCATCTGGTAGCATCACATCCTTACCATCTGCCTTAGTGGCTAGATTCCCCTCTCCCGACTTTACATTATCTCTTACATACTTTTCCATTGGATGAGTCTATTATGGAGGTTATGAGCTTGCATGAATATTTTTAAGAAGACTCTCATCATCGATCTTAATTTCTTCCTAATGCCAATTTGGTAGATTCATATTTTGTTTCTATGATTAGTTCTGATATAGCCGAGTATCCGCAAACACCTGTATTATTGCAAGGTGTTGATTCCCAAGGGAATTTACGCAACATCACCAAAACAATTCCCCTCGATATATTGATTAAGCCAGGTGTTGTCAAGCATATCCACATAGGACATAATTGATCGACAACAAAAATTGAGGAATACTGAGCTCTTTTTAAGTAATTTCATGATGTTTTCTGCTGGACTTATGAATAAACTCATGGGATTGATCCATATATTGTGGTACATGAGATCAAGACATCCCCGACGATAAGACCTGTTAGGAAAAAACTTCGCAAGTTCCACCCAAGAAAAGTTGCAACTGTTGAAGCTGAAGTTGAGAAGCTTTTGAAAGATGGTTTTATATAACCCATTCCTTTAACCGAGTGGGTGTCTAATATTGTTCTTGTCACCAAGAAACATGGCACTATTAGGGTTTGTATCAATTTTTGGGACCTGAACAAAGCTTGTCCAAAGGACAACTTTTCTACCCCTTGCATCGATCAGATCATTGAAAACTATGCCGAAAGTGTCATTTTTTCCTTTATGGATGGATTTTCCGGCTATAATCAAATTGAGATATTACCTACCGACCAACACAAAAAGACATTTATTTTCCCATGGGGAACCTTTCCTTATCACAAGCTACCTTTCAGATTGAAGAACGTTGGAGCTACCTTCCAATGAGCTATGTCGTATGCTTTCCATGATATAAAATACACAGTGGAACCGTATCTGGATGACCTACCTGCTCATTCACAACAGCGGGAAGACTGTTCGGGGCATCTTAGACAAATTTTCCTTCAATGTCGTCATTAGCATATTCGAGTGAATCCACACAAGTGTGTTTTTTGTGTTGAGATTGAACATTTACTTGGATTCATTGTTTCTAGGGATGGGATTTGAATTTATCCCTAAAATTGCTGATATCATGGCCTTACCACCTCCGACAGACATTAGTGAAATCCAAACTTTGCAATTGTAGGCAAACTTTCTTTGTCATTTTGTGTGCAATTTTGTAGAGAAAACACATGGATATATGCATATATTGAAAAAGAACACTCGCTTTTTGTGGGTTGATCAGGCTCAAAGAGATTTTGATAATTTGAAACATGATATAACACACTCACCTGTGTTGCACCCCCAAAATTATTCAAAATATTTTCTGCTATACATTGCCGCCTCTACTACTACCATTGGTATGGTTTAGTTTAGGAAGATATGAACAAACAAGAACATGTGATATACTATTTGAGTAAGAGTCTCCTTAACTTTGAAACACACTACTCACATGTGGAGAAGATATATTTGGCTACAGTTATTGCTATGCACTGTTTCCGTCATTGCATATTACTTTGCACCACTACTGTTCTTGCAGATCAAAACCCTATGTACTATATTCTCACCCATTAGGTACTAGGGGGGAAATATTCCTATTGTATTGTTATCCTACAGGAATTTGATCTTGAGTTCACTAATACCACTTCCAAGAAGTCCCTGGTATTCACAGAGTTGATGAGTGACCTTCCCTATGCTCTCATGGAAGCTGAGCCCAATGTCATTTCCAGATGAATTCTTATTCTTGATAAGCATGACCAACCCATGGCATGTAGATTTGATAATATATCTCCAGACCCAAAATTTTTAGCCCAATCTATCCCGTGACGATCGCTGACACATTCATCACCACGCTAAGTATTACCTCATTCTTAATGATACCCTATACCGACGTGGTATTGACTCTATCCTTCAATGATGTCTTACTCATGATGAGGCTGAACAAGTCATGATTGAATTCCACTCTGGAGCTTGTGGTGATCATCCTTTAAGGATGGCTACAGCTCATAAAATATTTCATGTTGGGTATTTTTGGCCCTCAATATTCAAAGATTGTCATGAGGCAGTTATACAATGCTCACCCTATCATCTTTTCTATCCTAAAAAGCGCACCCATCCTACTTTTTTACACCCAATCATTGCTGTTTTCCCTTTTTCCAAATGGGGATTGACTTTATGCATTTGTAATCCCACCTTAGTTGGGTTGCATGGTTACATTATTGTAGCTATTTATTATTTCATGAAATGGGCTGAGGAAATTCATACATATGCAGAGGATGGTAAGACTTCCTCCCTCTTCTTATTTAATCACGTCATAGTTATGTTTGGAGTTTCACAAGCCGTAGTAACTGATCATGGATCTCATTTCCATAATCTGATGATGGTCAAACTGAGTACCAAGTTGGGTTTTCATCATGTAAACTCAACCCCCAAATATCCACAAGCTAATGGCCAGTTTGAAGCCATTAACAAGGTCTTGAAGAATATGCTTCATAGGATGGTTGGAGATCATTAATTCAATTGGCACTTAACTCTCTTTTCCACACTTTTGGCTTACCGAACTTTAGTCAAAACAAAACT
The DNA here is from genome assembly GCA_001517045.1 of Pseudotsuga menziesii. Lineage (NCBI taxonomy): Eukaryota > Viridiplantae > Streptophyta > Pinopsida > Pinales > Pinaceae > Pseudotsuga > Pseudotsuga menziesii. The sequence goes on along the minus strand of LPNX010607240.1, from coordinate 57,351 downwards.
AGTTTTATTCCTTTTCAATTAGTCTACGGACTGGAATCTGTCCTACCTATCCAGTGTGAAATTTCATCACTCAATCTTGCAGTAGAGCTGCTACCTAACACTTCTACAAAAGAAGAGCGTTTTCTTTATCTTTTGAACTTTGATGGGACTTGACGGGATGCTACTTTGGAAAATGACTTGGACAAAAAATGGATCAAGGCTCTGTTAGGATTATTAATCCTCCCTTATCCAATTTGGTCATATGTCTAAATTGGGAGTCATGTATAAATCGAGAGTCCATCCAGTCTATTTATAGTCATTAACACCATTGGGTCCACTTGGCCTAATTGGGGCACATGTTTCAGTTACTAAAGTGTGGGGAACACACGGGGAACACTAATTGAGGCTCATTGCCACTGATTGCACTTGATTGCATCAGTTTAGGAGTGTCCTAGACCAATCCCTACACTTTAGGAGCCAATGGGAGTGCTAAAACCAACCAAGGTCAGTTCAGTTCAGTTGATGACTCGTTAAGCTGCGTTAGGAGTCAGTTACATTTAGTTCTAGTCCTCTACATTCAGTTAGTGCTAGGCTTGCATGGCTGCACTAAGGAGGGGTGCATTTCTCACCTACCATAGTCAGTTAGCCTCAATCAACATTGAATGTAACACTTGAGTTGTGTTTTAGAACTCTGATGAACTCTAGTTATGGTTTAGACAAGGTCAGTTAACTATTGCATCCTCCGACAGTGATTTAGACAAGGTCTTAGTTACCTACAGTCAAGTAGAGTGTAATCAATTTGAATTTCCTCATGTGGATTCGAATTGCATGTGGCTATTTAAGCCATTTTACTTCATTGTAATTATTATCTAATTACTCTTTGATTATTGAAAAACATTCACAACTGCAAGCCATTTTTGCACTGTTTCATTCTTCAATAACTGAGTAAATTGTGTGATCTATCATGTGAGTTGTGTGTTTGTCCACATATCTATGTGCTCAATTTGATATGGTATCAGAGCCTCGGTGGACAAGGCACTTCTCCTCCTCAGATCTCCTACTGGATCATTTTTTGAGCAAAATTGCTCCTTCCAGCACTGCACCAGAAGTAGAGAATTTACCATTTAATACCCCAAGCAAAGGAATTGTTTATCAAGCTTGCTTGATAAACTAAGCTGGGTGTGAAGAAAATTACAAAAGTGCAGGCTGTCCAACCTTACGGTGCCCTCTTTCTTGTTTTGCAGGTACAACTTCGAATGGATTCATCAGTTCCTCTTCTCAACCTGTCCTCAAACTATCCAGAATGGAAGAAGAAGAGCATTTCATCTCTGATGAGACAAGATCTCTGTCGGGTGTCTATTGGACTCGGTAAAGAGTTTTTTAGTGAGATTGACTGGTAGAATAAAAGTGATGGATATTTTGGAACAATAGCAATGGGTCTTTATCATAGCTTCCGCTACCTCAGTAGATCTATTGAAGACCCAAAGGAACTCTGGAAAAGATTGGACATAACCTTTGGAGTGATTGATGAGGATCATAATAGCATTTTGGAGAGAATATCCAGCACCATAAGCACTCTTGATCCAAAATCTTAGCCTCCACTCTCTCTGATGAAGTTGTTCAAGATGAAGAAGAAGCAGAAGCTTCTACACAGTCAATTCGAATTGAAGACAGTCTCCATGTAGTGACTCCTTCTCCTGATGCTCCAGAAGTTTATGAGATCTATGATATATCATCTCCTCATATTGCTGAAATAGAGGAATACATTCAAATCTATTATATTGAAGAAAAATACTGCTGCACTTCCATGCAAACATTCACCGGCGATTTTCCTTTAAATTATGTGCAAAATTTACTAGTAATTGCTTCCGAAAGTGAAGAGAAATTTGATTTTTCTCCCTCTAATGTTGCTGTTGGTGTGAAAATATGTGATACCTCAGATATTTTGGAAGAAATATCAGATTAATAGAGTGATCCATTCACTCCCCATGATCTAGTTTTTCCAGCAAATTCCTACAGGATTGCATGCACAAAAATTCAGAATTTTGAAGAAGAAGAAAGTTGTGCATCCATCGTCTCAGTTAACCATTTATTTGAATCTGATATTAACCTTATTGGATATGATATGATCTTATTTAGATATGATCTGATATTTCATGGTTTAATATATCAAATTCATAATCTTTCAGTACTGCTTGTAGCTGTTCTCATCAACGGTGTGAAGAAACAAGTACTGCAAGTCTCCTACAAAACTGCTGCTGGCGATTTGATTCCATTTCATAGTTTTGGATCTGTTTTGAACCTGTTTAGATCTTATTTAATTTATGATTTGATATTATTTGGTTCATATTTTAAAATCCAAGAGATTTCATTCATGCTTGTAGCTACTCTCACCAATTCCGGTGTGAAAAATCAAGTACCGCACTTTCTCTTCAAAACTGTTGATGGGGATTTGGTGTTAGTTTCCACATATGAGGTTGCTGATATTTTATTATGTGATTCATTAGCTATTTTAGAAGCCATATCAGACTATGGAGCTCAAGAATTTTCTCTCAAAAGTCCCAGTGCTTCTCTACCATTGATCACATGCTCATCTCCTCACAAAACTAGTAAAGAGGAAGATTTTCTGCATCCGCCTGGACACTTGCTCCTAACACTTGGGGCTGTTCTTACCACTCATGGTTTTCTGTTCATGGATAAAAAATATCAATTTATTGAGTGTTCCTCACATGTTTTGAATCCTCAAGAACCTTTTCTCACTTATTAGTTGACTTCAGTTGCTCTACATGGGTCCAATCTTCATCCGGCAGTTGTCTATATTTCTGATTTAGTTGAGCATATCATTCTTCTTCCAAAGAGGAAGATTCATATAGACATAATGATAGAGAGGTTCACATTCCAGGCCCCAAGATACCTATGCACAGAAGAACCAGATTGATCCTGATTCTACCTGCTTAATTAGAAGGGGGGTTTTTTCCCATGTGGTTTTTCCCTAGCACCTTGTTTTTGAGCAGTTACTTTACTTTACTTGATGTAATGGGTGACCTATGGTCTTAGTTACCAGGGCCCAACAATTGTCCAAGTTAGCATTCAGGGGGGGTGTTAGGATTATTAATCCTCCCTTGTCCAATTTGGTCATATGTCTAAATTGGGAGTCATGTCTAAATTGGGAGTCCATCCAGTCTATTTATAGTCATTAACACCATTGGGTCCACTTGGCCTAATTGGGGCACATGTTTTAGTTACTAAAGTGTGGGGAACACTAATTGAGGCTCACTACCACTGATTTCACTTGATTGCATTAGTTTATGAGCCTCCTAGACCAATCCCTACAATGTAGGAGCCACTGGGAGTGCCGAAACCAACCAAGATCAGTTCAGTTCAGTTGATGACTGGTTAAGCTGTGTTAGGAGTCAGTTACATTCAGTTCTATTCCTCTACATTCATTTAGCGCTAGGTTTGCATGGCTGCACTAAGGAGGGGTGCATTTCTCACCTACCATAGTTAGTTAGCCTCAGTCAACACTGAATATAACACTTGATTTGTGTTTTAGAACTCCGATGAACTCCGGTTATGGTTTAGACAAGGTTAGTTAACTATTGAGTCCTCTGACAGTGATTTAGACAAGGCCTTAGTTACCTACAGTCAAGTAGAGTCTAATCAATTTGAATTTCCTCATGTGGATTCAAATTGCATGTGGCTATTTAATACATTGTACTTCATTGTAATTATTATCTAATTACTCTTTGATTAATGAAAAGCATTCACAACTGCAAGCCATTTTTGCATTGTTTCATTCTTCAATAACTGAGTAAATTGTGTGATCTATCATGTGAGTTGTGCGTTTGTCCATAGATCTATGTGCTCAAGTTGATAGGCTCAATATGATAAATTAGTTCAACCTCGTGTTTTTAATGAAGGAGATCTAGTTCTGACTTACGATCAGAAACATGACAAACTTGGGAAGGGGAAGCTTGAATAAATGTGGTATGGTCCTTTTATCATGAGTAAAGTATTACAAAAAAGGGCCTATGAGCTTGTAGACTATGATGGGATTCCTTTCGAGCAACCTCACAATGGGTTGTACATGAAAAGGTACTATGCTTGAGATATCTTTTGTATTAGTTCCTTGTATATATGTACATTTTTGGCTTTATGTGTGGTTTTTTTTATTTAAATATGGTTTTGAGTTTTTCTCAATACTGTTTATCCCATGTTTTGTGTAATGTCCCCAAAATTCGATTTTTTTTTTGTAGGCTAGTTAAATGCTACCTTTCAAGGACATTGTTTTATCCTTTGCAGAATGTATCTGTTGTTGTTTACTGAATCTAAGTGTCATAAGATGTCTTTCCCTTTTTATGTATTTTCATATATAATGAATATCTGTTTATGTGATGTGGTTATGTTACTTGGATTTGTTTATAAGATTACTCTGCTTGTCTTTACTAATAACATACATTTGCATATGGTGGTTCAGTACATTTTACTTCCTATTTATATGTCTTGTACTTCATTTATAGTTTTATTTATTAAAAGATCTGACCTACCTTTAACTATTAAGGGGTGGGGTGGCGGGGTTTTATCCCTTGAGGGACCACTTGGAGAGGTAAAAAGGTTCATTCTTCTTTTATGAGGCTTACTATGTTCATTGCAAACTAATGCATGATTCCACTTTTGTGTAGGTTACTTTGTCGAGGAATTCTATCTATGGCCATGGAAAGTAATAACATCCTACATTGTGATAACTACGCTACACTATCCTAGTCAAAGCTGGAGATAAGAGGACTAAAGTCCTGGCTTAGCTATGCCTACGTTCTACGTTTATGCAGAGTCGAAAGTGTATGGTTTAAATCTTTATGTTCATTATTATGTTTTAAGTTTATGAAACCTTATCCACCTTGATTGTTTGTATTGATTAATTTGTAAACTTTAAGGTATGATGCCTAGGGTTTAAGGCATGATCCATATACCATGGAAAACCTTGTCACTTAGTACTATAGAGATCTATGGGGTATACACAAACCATTTATGGAATATTTCATATGCCATAAAACTTTGCATTAACGTTGTAATGGAGGGTTTTGTTACGGTTTAACGCTTGGGTGGTGGACTATGTGAAATCGTAGTGAGCTTGACTATGGAACTGTGGGTTTGGATTTTGTGGGTAGTGGAGGACAGGGTGGCGCTTTAATTTCTCCTAGAAAAACATGGGAAAAGAGCCTCATACGTTGGGTAGGGTCATTGTGCAATTCATTTGGTTTTCCCTCTGGTTTTATGTGTGGTTTTGAGCTCTCAGGAGCTATGCTGTGTGGTGCAACAGTCTTCCCTTTCGCCTGGAAGGTAAGGCTCTGGACATGGTTTGCAACACTATAATGTTTGTTTTCTTTTATTAAGGTTTGGAATACTTCTCATGGCTCCTGGTTGTTTGGTTTACAGGTGACAGGGGTGGCTCGAATCGTAGCTTGATGGGCTCTACAGGTGGCCTGCGCAACCTTTAAGTGGTAAGCCCTGCCGAAAGGAAAAGGACCTTACCTTTGCGTGCTTTGTTTGACAGAGACTTGAGCTCTGGGTTGGGATCATTAGCGCTGTGTAGTTTCAATTAATTGGTTGATGGTTGGTTTGGGTTATTTTGATAGTTTGGGCATCCAAGGGATGCGACGTAGTTAACCTTTTCTATGCAAAACCGTAAGTAAAATTTTTGGGAAAAGTATTTGACTGTCCAAAGAAAGACTCGACTCTGTGTATAAAATTGTGTTGTGTTTTTAAAGATTGTAAAGTATGGGTTTATCATTGTAATGGAAGAGCTCTATGTTTTGAATTTAATTGATGAAAAAGATTTGTCTTTACAGTGCCATTGCTTGCAATGACACTAAGTAAATCATGGTTGTGTTATTTTATCTCTTATGCCTTTGTATTTGTTGATGTATGGATTATTGTTTAACATGTCTGGAGTTCTTATTACGACCATGAGCTTGGATCATAATTTATGTGAACATGTGGCCAAAACATATGGTTTCTATGTTTATTACAGGTCGTGACTATGTATTCGTTGATAGTAGAGTTTTAAATATTTGTTTTTAGGTTGGGGTTTCTCCTTACAGCCATGAGCTTGGAAGCTTAGGCTCGGCCTTTAGATGGATACACAGCCTTTGATTATGATAGTTTAATATAGGTCTATGGAATTAAAGAATAGAGCGTGGCTCAAATTGATAAGGCTGTTAGTTTCTATTTTAAGTCTTGGTGGGCAGCCTAAGAGGAAAAACCCTATTGTGCAAATCACAATGTTTATGTTTTGTGTTTGACAGAGTACCTACAGGATTCAATCCTGGGATGTCCTAATGTTTGGAATTGTGTTTTTACTCAGTGTTTATGTTTTACTTTGGCAATGATTCCTACAGGATTTGATCCCGGGATTTAAAATGAAATAGATTTGTGGTTAGCATCTTATTCCTATAGGATTTGATCCTGGGATTTTAAAATGAAATATATTTGTGGTTAGTGTCTTATGCCTGCAGGATTCGAT